>ML105615.1:0-74525 GCA_003697995.1 Taxidea taxus jeffersonii | reverse complement strand
AGGGAGACAAACCAAAAGAGACTCTTAATGTCATAAAACAAACTGAGGGGGTGGGGAGGAGACGGGTTGGGAGAGGGTGGTGGGGTTACATTATATGTTTAAATAAAAAAGCTTAAAGAAAAAAAATAAATATAATATTTTAGTAAAAAAAAAAATGTTATCACATACCTAAAAAAAATTTTTTTTTTTTCTGTATAGCTCTCCAGTTTAGCTTTTAGCTTCTGGCAACTAACTCTTCAGAAACTTGCCTGGAGTGAGAGGCCTACAACTGAAGATTGAGAATATTCACATTTAACAAAGAGGCAACAAATCCTGTCAAGCATTCTCAATCACATTCCAGTGGTGGCCTGACTTCTTTCAATATGGATATCCAAAAAATAACCTACAAAACAAGCAAGAAGAATTAGAAAATTTAAACAGGTGAAATAAGATTTTTTTCTTCTTCCAGAAACTCAATATTAAGCACCAGCACCATCATGCAGACTCCCTTTATCTAATAATTCCCCTTCTAGAAATTTGTTTCCAGAATTTAGGTCCTTGCCTTCCATGATTCATTTTTCCCTTCCTGTCTTCCTTTCTTCTTTCTTTTTGAAATACTTTAGCAAATGCTTGAAGGCTAACTTTCTTTCGGGCATGGTGCTAGACTTTAACGATAATGATGAAAAGACAGGGTTCCTGCCTTCTTGTCTACCTGGTTCCATGGTGATAGATCACATATGTTTCTGAGGTACCTGTAGCCTGCAGCTTGTGCTCACCCAAGTAATGAGGTCTACAGATATTTAAATAGTAGAGATATTTAAGAGTTATCCCCTGGTCTCTTGCAAGTTACCTAAGTACAGAGCAAATTTCTTCTTTCATTACAGGTATTTTCTATACAGATATCTAATTTTATGACTGATGCCACTTGTACAGAAAAGAAATTGTTATCCATACACTATTACTATAAATGACTCTCACTTTGGAGAAAACTCATAAGCCATTGCTCAAAGCATTATTCGCAAGCCAGAATTCCAAAATTACCATGGCAGACAAACCACTAGATATCCAGCCAGGAAAGAGAGTTCAGTCTGCTCATATATAGTACAGATAAACCTCACATTCATCAAAGAAGAAAGGGGAAATCTAAACTGAATTTTGGTCTATCAGAACACAAGAGAAGTTTTTAAGGAGAAAGTTATCATATAAAGGACCCATGTAGTGATTACTATTATAAAGTCAAAAATCCTTTTGTAAAATGAAAAATGACTAAAATTTCATGATTGTCCCCGAGCTGTGTTTTCTAAATATGAACTGTATGTCTTGTTTTTGAAGAAAGAATCACTTACAGTGGTGTAGAAATTGCAAGTGTATAAAAGAAAAGGGAGGCATAAACACCCTGCACTCAGTATTTAAATAGGCATTTGCTTTCATGAGCCTTAGCATCATTCCTCCCCAGATCACAAAGATAAGCAGCTGGAGAAAAAAAAAAAAAATCACTGACTGTGGGAAGAAAGGAAGCACAACCCATGCTCAATCTCCTTTAGAGATGGACACTCCTAGGAGTATATAAATGAATAGGCTCCACAGGTAATAACAATGAATTGTGTGAGAATGGGTTGGTGAGGGAAGTGGGAGGTGGCAGGGAATATGGGAATTGGGGAAACCTCCAGCAGTTCATGCTGTGCTATCTGCCTTCCTCATTTGTCTGTTTTCTGAGTCAGCATTAGCTAAATTTTCCAGAAAGCAATCCACAAAGTACAGCCTGGACATTTAAGGGACGTCACTCATTTCCCCCAGTAACCAAGTCAGAAGCTTGAAAGCAGAGAAATCCGGATGTCTCAGTTATGAAGTGGAGCAGTGGGGCTCCAACATATTTCCAGAAGTCTCCATCCGGACTGGTGACTGTCTGCCTCCATTACAGCCACTGACCATCCAGGGTGTTTCTCTGGCTCAGAAAGTGTTGGCATAATGGCCAAATGCTTCAGCCTGGTGTTGCTTCTTGCCTCCATCTGGACCACAAGGCTCCTGGTCACATCTCTCCGTGTAGAAGGTACGTTTCTTACCAGATTTTCAACCTGAGGCAAAGCAAGATCTTGCAAATTGTCCTAAGCCTACCAAATTCTTAAGTGTGGAGTGCTGGGAGTAGGGGTTATCCTCAATGTCAACAGAAGATCTAGTTGGTAGGATTGCTCTGCCAGAAATGTTTTCACCATATTGTTGGCTTCACCAAAATGACTCACATTTACCTTTATGTTATCTTGACTTTCATTTTTGGTTATGGAATCTTTTTTTAATGGGAATATCTTGAATCAAAACATTGAGGAAAGATCTTTTGTTTTTAAAAGTGTTTCACTGCAGCAAACCATGATTGTAGTGAATTTTAAGCTTGGGGAAAATGGCCAACTTTTGCTAAATATTGGCCTGTTTTATATTTTTGGAAGTGTCAGCAATAATTGCCCAGCATAATTATTTTAATTTCAATTTTACTATACAGCATATTTTTTAAATATGAAATAGCCAATTAACTGAAAAAAAAAAAAAACCGTGAAAATGTAGGTTTGAAAATTAGTCATTAGCTCCCTACCAAAGGAATGACTTCAAGTGATTTCTGGGCTTTTGAAATGCCCAAGCAGTAACCTCATTCTGCAATGTAGGCAAAAAAATTGTAACCACAAATCACTCAATTACAGCTCCAGGCAAATGAAAATTTGAGTACTTTAAAAGGAAAGTTGTGTGTTCCTATGCTGGAAGATGCTCTGTGATATAAAATATTTTGGAATCAGATATCCTGAGTTGCTTCATTTATTGCTGTATTTAATTTTATGAGAGGTTACAGTTATATAATTGATTTCTTTTCAAATACCAGAACTGTTACTCTCAAGTTAGTTTTGTTCTCTTTGAAATTCCTCTGGAGATATTATTCACTTTTCCCCACAGTGCTGCCATTACTCAAACTTTAAGTTTAAGTAGAACTCAAAATTGATCTATGACAATGATTCCATCGCATTATCTTTTTTCTTTTTTTCACTTTTTAAAATTATTTTTATTAACATATAATGTATTATTTGCCCCAGAGGTATAGGTCTGTGAATCATCAGCTTTACACATTTCACAGCCCTCACCATAGCACATACCCTCCCTAATCCATCGCATTCTTTAGACTATCTTTGATGATGGCAAAAATTTCCTAAGGAAATTAAACTATTTTATATTACATATATTATATATAATTTTTATATATGTAATACATAAAATTTCATTTAATCTTCTAAGAAGACTTTTATAGATGAAGAAACAGGCTCAAGTAAGGCCAAGTGACTTGCCTAATGCCATATAGGTGGTAAATAATAAAGCTTGGGTTTGAATTCAGCTCTGTCTGATCCTAAGCATAGGGTATTTCTACTATGCCTGCTGTTTCCTAAAAAAATTTTAAGGAAAAAAATAAGATTTTAAGGAGGGGGTGCCTGGGTGACTCAGTCAGTTAAGCACTCGCCTTTGGCTCAGGTCATGATTCCATGGTCCTGGGATCAAGCCCCACATCAGGCTCCCTGCTCAGCAGAGAGCATGCTTCTCCCTCTCCCTCTGCCTGCCATTCTGCCTACTTGTGCTCTCTCTCTATCTCTCTGTCAAATAAATAAAATGTTTTTTTTTTAAATCTTATGGAAGAGATTAGTGGAGTAGCTCTTGGATTCCAGTTCCTTCTTTTTGTCTTTAAATGAAATGGGAAAGCATAAAAATGACTACAATTTGTTGACTACCTATTATGGAGACCCTGCTAGGTACAAATTACATATTCTGACAAAAATTCTGTGAAGAAGGTAAAACCATCTCCATTTTATAGATGAGAACACTACCTTGCCCAAGGTCCCAGAGCCAATTAAAAATAGACAAAATAATCAAGGCTAGGTCTATTGCCCAGTATAGGTCTATCATTACTCTAAATGATAACTTTAAGGTAAAAATGAGTTTTGATGAAAAAGTAGCAAGACCACCTGATAGTATAATTAATAAACCTTCTTTGTAGCCATGGGATTTGAGCAATAGCAAGCTCATGAACTAAATAAGCCAAATTCCAGGGGCACCTAGGTGGCTCAGTGGTTTAAGCCTCTGCCCCATCAGACTCTCTGCTCAGCGGGGAGCCTGCTTCCTCCTCTCTCTCTGCCTGCATCTCCACCTACTTATGATCTCTATCTGCCAAATAAATAAATAAAATCTTCTTTAAAAAAATAAGCCAAATTCCAGGGAAAATGTGTGTTTGGAGAGTCCAGTTCTAGTTGTATAGTGTGGGTGTGGGTGTGTGTTCATCTCCCCTATTATAATACAGCAGGAAACAGAATAGTGTCCTAGTTAAGAACTGTAGTTTTAGCATCAGTCATAATTGGGTTTGTGCCCCCAATCTGTCCTATATCTTTGGTCTATATCCTTGGGCTTGGGAAAGTTACTTAATCTTTCTGAGCCTCCATTTTCTATTAAAGGACACAGGGTTTGGCACAGAGCAACATAAACAGATGATAGATGTTAGAATTAATACTAGCATTAGTATTAATACCAGTATTGGTATAGGTATTAGTGTTTGCGCAGTCATAAGAGGCTACAAACACTAATATTGGCTCAAAGAGATGAAGTAACTAGCCTAAGATCACAGAGCCAGCAAGTGACATAGGCCAGACTTAAATACAGGTCTAACTCTAAAACTCAACTTTCTTAATTTAGTTTCCTCACCATGCAAGGTTTACTGCCCAGTTCCTCCAGGAACTTCAGGGCAAGCCTGCCCCCCAATGGTCAGAGAAGACCTAGGACTAAGAAGGCTCAAATCCTGTTATATACCAAGTGCAACATTTTTCAGCCCATCTCAGAAATAGTGGCATTCCCAAGCCACATTGGTTTGGAGTATTAATTATTCTATTAACCAGAGCCCCGAATTCTATCTTTCTCAAAGTCTCAGACCTTCCATTTTATGGACTCCAAAAAGGTTTGCCACAACTGCATCACCTAGCCCCAACTTCAGGAACTGGTAGCCAAAGCCTCCACATAAGGAACAAGGCAACTATGCAGTGGGGCATGATAGACTCTGATCTGATGAGAGGTATAGATTGGACAAGAACAAGAGCCCAGCTAACCCAGCAGGATATCCTTGTGGGAAATGCGTGGCTTATGTTCCATTATTCCTAAACTTCAATCACAGCCACAAGGGCCTCGTTGCTATATCAAGACAATAATGCTCTACTAGGAAGAAGAGCCTAAAGTCTGGGAACAAGGACAGCAGCAAATTAAGGATTTCTGTGATTCCTCTGCAGAACTTTCCACCTCTGGGCCATGCAGAATTATGGGGGTCACCCTTGTGAACAAAAGGGCAGCCCAGCAGCTGAATTTTGCAGAAGCCCAGGAGGCCTGTAGGCTGATGGGACTAACCTTGGCCAGTAAAGACCAGGTTGAAGCAGCATGGAGGTTTGGCTTTGAGACTTGCAGGTGAGAAACAACTAGATTCATAAACACTGCTGGAGCTCTTTCAGCACTGTGTTCCTGTTGAGCAATAGAAATAAATGTATCCATTCAAATAATATGTATTCTGTTATAGCTATGGATGGGTTGCAGATAAGTTCTTGGTCATCCCTCGGATTCTCCCGAACCCCAAGTGTGGGAAGAATGGGACAGGTGTCCTGATTTGGAGAAATTCAGTCAGCAAAAAGTTTTTGGCCTACTGTTACAACTCATCTGGTAAGTCAGATCTACAGCCTCTGCATGTTTTCTCTAGCTCTATGATCCAACTAAGAAGAGTAACCCTGAACAGCACTGAAGAAATCATGGTAACGGTCATTTAATACTCCCAAGAATGCCTCGGTGACCAAGCTAGAGGTGGCCATGTGCCCCTCAGAGGAAAAAGGTAGGGAAAGTATGACTAAATGGCAATATAGGGATAGGGTATCCCAGGAGGCTCCATTACCCACACCCCTCCATCTTATAAGGTAAGGAAATATCCACTAGAGACAAAGAAATGTACTGAGTTATCACACTGAAACTTGACAATCTTTCTCTAAAGTACACTTTTTCACCCCCATTTTGTAGAGGGGGAAATTAAGCTCAGAGGACATAAGTACATTTGTCCAAGTTCTCACTACTATAAAGATTGTAACAGAGGATCTTTAACCTTGCTTGGAGACCACAACCATTTTATCCCAAGTGCTCTACCTAAGGAACATCTCAGAAAGTTTTTCCTTCACTAAATACTTGTTCTCAGTTTATCATAAGAACCTCTGCTGATTTATTATCCTTCACATCTACTCATAAGGTCAGACAGCTAAGTGGTCACATACAAGGATAGATTCCAAAGTCATACTCTAAGATCCAAGAGATCTTATGTGCACTAGCAACATTATGTTGCACAAAGACAACAAAGGGTCCAAGCAGTTCTCTGAATCAGGAGGCTTTAATCTAGAAAGGGACTCCAAAGACACTTTGTCCTCTTTCCTCATTTCATGTATGAAATGATAGCTCAGACTGGAGATCTGGCTTGTTCAGTTGGTGGCAGGGTCAAGACTGGAACATAAAGCTTCCTCCAACACTTGCTTCACCATTATCCTCCTCTCCTCTGCCTCTTCTGCCACCACTTTTGGCTGGGGAATTGGTGGTTCACATGCCTGTATCTCTCATAGCCAGCTCATACCTGACAAATGACCTGCTATTTTAACTTTCTTGCCTTCCTCCTACCTGTCAGTGTGATGATATGATACCCAGTCCTCTGGACTTCACAAAATGGGGTCACAGGAAGAGGACTTGGATTTCATGGTTTCATTTAACTTGTACTTCCATTCCCTATATTTCCTGTATAATTAAAGTTGGATCTGGAGACTTGATTCAGCTCTTATTCAATATTTTTGGCAAAAAGACTATATCAAAAAGTAAAAATGTACTATATAGTGGCTAACTGGTAATAATTTTAAAAAAGACTTCATAGGGGACACCTGGGTGGCTCAGTGGGTTTAGCCGCTGCCTTCAGCTCAGGTCATGATCCCAGCGTCCTGGGATCGAGTCCCACATCAGGCTTCTTGCTCTCCAGGGAGCCTGCTTCTCCCTCTGCCTGCCACTCTGTCTGCCTGTGCTCGCTCTCCCTCTGACAAATAAAAAAAAAAAAAAAAAAAAAAAGACTTCATAGATGATACCGTGTACTTTAGATCACTTCTCAACAAAAGTCACTAATACAAGTATGTCCCATTACTAATATGCTAACTTTGATTATTTGAGTAAGATGCTAGACCTCTCTAAATGAACGCATAAAGATATGTTTTCCCCTTGCAATGAGTAGGTAATCTACACTGTGATATTTTGGCACCATGCAAATATTTTGACCCCAACCATCTTGTACCTAATAGTTTAAGCAGCCATTGGTAATTATTGCTGGAATCAGTTATTATATGTAAGGCCACAAGATGGTGACTAAATCTTCCTTCTATATTTGTTAGCTAGCATTCTTTGATAAAGAATTTCTCTCTCTCTCTCTCTCTCACACACAGACACACACACAGACACACACACACACACACACACACACTTCCCTCCTCCTTATACTACTATGGATACATGACATTTTACTTATTCTGTGTGTTCAACAGGGTACCAACTTTACAATTATTATCCTTTTATTCTTTCTGATGCTTAAATTATCTCAAATTTGATAAGTAGGAGCCCGTTCTAGTTGACCTTTGTGCCCTTTATTCCATTAGTTTTTGAGCAATTCCTTTCTAACATAATAACAGCATGTCCCAGGGGGCGCCTGGGTGGGTCAGTGGGTTAAAGCCTTTGCCTTCAGCTCAGGTCATGACCTCAGGGTCCTGAGACTGAGCCCGCCCCACATCAAGCCCTCTGCTGAGCAGGGAGCCTGCCTCCTCTCTCTCTGCCTGCCTCTCTGCCTACTTGTGATCTCTGTCTGTCAAGTAAATAAATAAAAAAAATCTTAAAAAAAAAAATAGCATGTCCCAGACTTACTTTGTACTTTCTCTGCCCCTGGTGTGGAATCAGCCATTTATTTCTCCAAGAAGCCCAGGTTCTTTGTAATGGAAAATGTTAAGTAGAAACCAAGATCTGAATTCAAGTAGTTCTCATTACCAATGGAGTTTTCATTGATTCTCAGTACTTTTAGTGAATAGCTATCCATATATTTACACATACATATACATATCTAAAAATTATGGATCTGTATTGAGATTTTTCAACTCAAATTTAACAATTCAAATTTTTCTTAGTTTGTTTTATACCTGCATCTTTTTTCTCTTACACAGAAGATCTTAGTTCCCAATAAATAACAGTAATATACTTTCTTATCCTATAATAGTTTCAAAATTATAAAACAACCATTATTAGGAATAATGAACCTATTGAGTGAAATTTGATATTTCTTTGCATTTCTTTCATCCCCAGAAGATAGCCCTCTAATGGTGTACTTAAAGAAACTATGTGCAAAAAACAAAAACAAAAACAAACAAACAACTATGTGCAAAAGCGACTTGAAAAATTCACAACTCTGGGTGGTTATATTATCATTTTGAAATAAACCTCGCTCACCTGCTTCTGTTTGTCATCTTTGTGAGGGTCAGAGTTAACCTAACCCTTATCCTAACTCTACTCCTAAACTTACCCTATGTTTCTTTGTTTCTGTAACCTTCTTTTTTATAGCTATCTTGTAAGGTCTGGGGATTAAAATAACCCTAAACCTGACCCTACACCTTATCCTAGTTGTCTTTTTTAATTGCTATCTTTGTAAGCTTTGGGAGACCAGACCAAAGTGCCTTGACAGCTCGGCATGTACCATCTGTTTTATCCTGTTCCTCTGCCACAATCTTCCCCCCCCCCCCCCCCCCCCCCCCCCCCCCCACTTAGCTAACTGCTACTCTTTACTCAATTCTCAAATGCTGGCCTCTTTAAGAAGTCTTCCCATATTCTCACTCCTATCTTTTCTCTTGGAGTTCAACCACACTCTGTGTTTAATGTCAGAGTACTTGGTACATTCTAAAGAAATTATATTCATAGTTTGGAGGGGAAGGAGAGCTAGGCACTAACCCTTCTAGGTGTGCCCTCAACACTGATCACAGGATCAGGCTGCTGTTGCTCCCTCACACTATGGCCCTTTGGGCTACATTTAATGAACAGAGAGGCAAAGGAAACGAATTCTTGGATAGAGCCTATCTATCATGCCCATACATTATGCTAGGCCCCACACATTTATGATCTCACTAATCCTCAGCGAATCCCCAGTGATTTCCTCCTACCTTTATCAAAATACGTCTGTCCTGGAAACTGAAACTTTGCTGTATGTCTATATTTTCAGTTCCGACATGGTATATTGCTTTCAGTATTTCTTTCCCCTGATATTAAAAATTTTCATTTTTTTAAAAGATTTTAATTATTTATTTGACAGAGAGATCACAAGTAGGCAGAGAGGCAGGCATAGAGAGGGGGAAGCAGGCTCCCTGCCGAGCAGAGAGCCCAATGCGGGGCTCGATCCCAGGACCCCAAGATCATGATCTGAGCTGAAGGCAGAGGTTTTAACCCACTGAGCCACCCAGGTGCCCCCAAAATTTTCATTTTTTAAAGGAAAAACTTGGGATGTGCTCAAGAATAAGAAATGAAACTAAAAGTTCAAGGCAAAAGTCAAGGATGATATGTCTTTGAATAGAGATGTTTTCAAAGTAAAATAAGTATTATAAAATTCTGAATGTGTATAGTCAAAATGTTTTATCAGTAGTATCCATGACCTTGATTGGTAATTTATTGTATTTATTGTATTATATTGAATATTCCATTCATTTTCAGAAATGAATGGAATAACTTTTTCTTCTTAACCTAACAATCCAGCTGATGCTACCTACTGCCAGAAATAAGTAGGAATTTAAAATAGATGCAAACTCATACTATAATATATATTATACTATACTATATTACATGACTCTGTCAATTACCAGCTATGTGAATTTGGGCAAGTAATTCAGTTTCACTAAACTTCAGTCTGCTCCTATAAAATGAGAGTTTAATAAAACTGTTAAATGAAGTATCGTGATTGACTCAGATAAGTCCAAAAAATGTTGTTTCCTCTCTATCACATTCAACAGATTGGAAAGCAAATCTATATCCCTCCTCTGCTCCCCTCCTTTAAAAAAAAAACTTTTATTTTGAAGGGCACAGAGAAATCTGGTTTTTTAAAAAATCTTTGTCCTGAAGTATATATTGTCATGTGTGTATATTCGGTCTCCTCATTTACTCATTTACTCCTTCCATCCTGTTGCTTCTCCATCCTTTCTTTATTCATTAAATATTTATGAGCATGAACTCTGTGCTAGGCACAGAAAAGATACCATGATGACTAAGACAGGCAGGGTTCCTGCTTCCAGGGAGTTCAGTCCAGTGCAGAGCAGTGCAATGAGAACCTTGACAAGGGAAGTATAAGGAGGTATAAAAACATGCCTAGGGACACAATCTAGTCATCAAGTCTGCCTAATAAAGAGATATTCAATCTGAGACTTGAAGGATAAGTAAGAGCTAAGTAAAGAAGGGGCAAAAAGTCTTACAGGTAAAGAAAACATCATAGTCAAAGGCTTGGATATGAAAGAAAGAGTATCAAAGAACAGAAGATATCTGAGAAGGCAGGAAGAAAGAGAGACACACTGATCAGATAAGGCTAGCCATGTCAGCAGGGGACAGATCAAAGGGGGCCATGCAATAGAGGCAGTCACTGAAGAATTTTAAGGAAGGAAGTGATATGATTAGATTTGCATTTTCATAAGATCATTCTGGCTGTACTGTAAGAGGATTAGAGAGGAATAAGACTAGGGGCAGGAATAAAAATTAGGAGACTGTTTTAATACTTACTTGTTACCTTATTTCCCCCCCCCCATAGATATTTGGATTAACTCATGCCTTCCAGAAATTATCACCACCAACGATCCCATATTCAATAGTGAAGAGGCAACATACACAACAGAAACTGTCAGTGACAGTACATACTCAGCTTCAGCTACTGATGTACCTTACTCTGCTACACCTACTCTTGCTCCTACTTCTACTCTGGCTTCCACTTCTACTAAACGGAAAAGAAAATTGATTTGTGTAACAGAAGATTTTGTGGAAACTAGCACCATATCTACAGCAATAGAAACTGAGTCATATATCGAAAATAAATCAGCGTTCAAGAATGAGGCCATCGGATTTGGAGGTAAAAGCTTTCTATGTTTGTATTGCATGTGTGTGTTTGTGTGTTTATGTATAACAGACAGTACATAAAAACCATGTTGTCTCCAGAGTAGGCACTCAGGACCTGCCAAATACAAGTAAAACCTTAATGCAAACTCAATTTTCATAAAGTCGTAGAACTTGAGAGCTCTAAAGAACATCAATGATTAAACTAAAAATCGTGAGTATATAATAGCTTCACTTTTCTTTTGTTCACATATAATGTATTATTTGCTCCAGGGGTATAGGTCTGTGAATCATCAGGCTTACACATTTCACAGCACTCACCATAGCACATACCACTCAATGTCCGTAACCCAGCCACCCTATCCCTACTCCCCCACCCACCCAGCAACCCTCAGTTTGTTTCCTGAGATTAAGAGTTTCTTATGGTTTGTGTCTCTCCTGATCCCTTCTTGTTTCATTTTTTCCTTCCCTACTCCCCACAATCCCCTGCCCTGCCTCTCAAATTCCTCATATCAAAGAGATCATATGATAATTGTCTTTCTCTGATTGACTTATTTCGCTTAGCATAATACCCTCTAGTTCCATCCACGTCATTGCAAATGGCAAGATTTCATTTCTTTTGATGGCTGCATAGTATGAAATATCTTCACTTTTAAAACTTTAAAAAATTTTTAAAGCCTTTTAAAAATAAATCACTATCTATTAATACATCAAAGTTCTTGGGGCGCCTGGGTGGCTCAGTGGGTTAAAGCCTCTGCTTTCGGCTCAGGTCATGATCTCAGGGTCCTGGGATCGAGCCCCACATCGGGCTCTCTGCCTCGCAGGGAGCCTGCTTCCTCCTCTCTCTCTGCCTGCCTCTCTACCTACTTGTGATCTCTGTCTGTCAAATAAAAAAATAAAAACCTTTAATAAAAAAAAATACATCAAAGTTCTTTTAAAAATATATACCTTAAATGCCTATGATT
The DNA here is from genome assembly GCA_003697995.1 of Taxidea taxus jeffersonii. Taxonomy (NCBI): domain Eukaryota; kingdom Metazoa; phylum Chordata; class Mammalia; order Carnivora; family Mustelidae; genus Taxidea; species Taxidea taxus. The sequence continues at coordinate 62,394 of ML105615.1, read as the reverse complement.
AAAAAGTTTGTCTTATTTAAAAGGAAGGGTTTACACTTAATTAGCTCCAACATATCATCTCAAGGCCACGGAGAGGAAATGGACTCCGTTATATTGCAATTTACAGAATAGAGAGAGGATGCGAGGCAAGGCCAAGGATTTCTATAGGCAAGAAGCAAAGAAGCAGATGTGGGCCCAACATTCTAAGTAGCCCCTTTGTGGTCACATAGTAGGATTTTCTCCTGCATTATTTGTTGTCTGGATCAGTATAAAGAATCATTAGAAGAGCAACACAAAGAAATGGAAAAACATTCCATGCTCATGGACTGGAAGAACAGATATTGTGAAAATGTCTATGCTACCTAGAGCAATCTACACATTTAGAGCAATCCCTATCAAAATACCATCAACTTTATTCACAGAAATGGAACAAATAATCCTAAAATTTGTATGGAACCAGAAAAGACCTTGAATAGCCAGAGGAATGTTGAAAAACAAAACCAAAGCTGGTGGCATCATAACCCTGGACTTCAAGCTCTATTACAAAGTGGTAATCATCAAGACAGTATGGTACTGGCACAAAAACAGACACATAGATCAATGAAACAGAACAGAAAGCCCAGAAATGGACCCTCAACTCTATGGCCAACTAATCTTTGACAAAGCAGGAAAGAATGTCCAATGGAAAAAAGGCAGTCTCTTCAATAAATGGTATTGGGAAAATTGGACAACCACATGCAGAAGAATGAAACTGGACCATTTCCTTATACCACAAACAAACAGGAATCCATCAAAATCCTCAAATCCTTGAGGAAGAGGCAGCAACCTCTTCAACCTCAGCTGCAGCAACTTCTTCCTAGAAACATCACCAAAGGCAAAGGAAGCAAGGGCAAAAATGAACTATTGGAACTTCATCAAGATAAAAAACTTTTTGTGCAGCAAAAAAAACCCAGAACAAAACCAAAAGACAACTGACAGAATGGGAGAAGATATTTGCAAATGACATATCAGATAAAGGGCTAGTATCCAAAATCTATAAAGAACTTAACCAATTCAACATCCAAAGAACAAATAATCCAATCAAAAAATGCGCAGAAGACATGAACAGACATTTCTCCAAAGAAGACATCCAAATGGCCAACAGACATATGAAAAAGTGCTCAATATCACTCAGTACCAGGGAAATACAAATCAAAACCACAATGAGATAACCTAACACCAGTCAGAATGGCTGAAATTATCCAGTCATGAAACGACAGTTGTTGGCAAGGATGCGGAGAGAGAGGAACCCTTCTACACTGTTAGTGGGAATGCAAGCTGGTACAGCCACTCTGAAAAACAGTATGGAGGTTCCTCAAAAAGTTGAAAATAGAGCTACTCTATGACCCAGCAATTGCACTACTGGGTATTTACCCAGGAGTTACAAAGATAAAAATGTAGTGATCTGAAGGGGCACATGCACCTGAATGTTTATAGCAGCAATGTCCACAATAGCCAAGCTTTGGAAAGAGCCTAGATGTCCATCAACAGATAAATGGATAAAGAAGATGTGGCATATATATACAATGAAATACTATGCAGCCATCAAAAAATTAAAATCTTGCCATTTGTAACAACATGGATGGAACTAGAGGGTATTATGCTAAGTGAAATAGGTCAATCAGAGAAAGACAATTATATGATCTCATGTGTATGTGGAATTTGAGAAGCAAGGCAGAGGATCATAGGGGAAAAAATAAAACAAGATGAAAGCAGAGAGGGAGGCAAACCATAAGAGATCCTTAATCTCACAGAACAAACTGAAGGTTGCTGGAGGGGAGGAGAGTAGGAGGGATGGAGTGGCTGAGTGATGGACTTTGGGAGGATATGTGCTATGGTGAGCGCTATGAATTGTGTAAGACTGATGAATCACAGACCTGTACCCCTGAAACAAATAATATATTTTATGTAATAAAAAATTTAAAAATTAAAAAAAAAAGAAGAGCAACACAAAACAATGCACAAGCGAAGGACCAATAGGCCATGTGTCTGTTTCCTCCAGGTGTCCCCACGGCTCTGCTAGTGCTCGCACTCCTCTTCTTTGCAGCTGCAGCTGGTCTGGCAATTTGCTACGTCAAAAGGTGGGTTTATTGGCACGTTGTTGGTCTTATAATCTATGTCACATCCCTATCTTGTGTTTTTCTAAGGTTGTTGTTAGCATTTTCTTGGTCAAAACAGAAATGATAGTCTTCTTATATTGTATTTCTTATATATTTTTTTAATATAAGTTTTTTATATATTATATAAAAATATATTATATTATATAAGTTTTTAATATATTTTTAATATAATATAATAAAGTTTAATATAAGAAGAATATATGTATATGATCTCATGTGTATGTGGAATTTGAGAAGCAAGGCAGAGGATCATAGGGGAAAAAATAAAACAAGATGAAAGCAGAGAGGGAGGCAAACCATAAGAGATCCTTAATCTCATAGAACAAACTGAAGGTTGCTGGAGATTATATAAGTTTATATAAAGTTTATATAAAGTTTAATATAAGAAGAATATATGTATATATAGAAGTATAAGAAGAATAAGTAGTATAAGAATAAGAAGTATAAGAAGAATATACATATATTCTTCTTATATTAAACTTTCTCCCTCATCTCACCTTTCCTCCCACCACCCAATCTTTCCTACTATTTCAGCTCATACATGTCACCCAGCATTTACAAACAGGTCAGTGCTATCCCTTTGAAAATCAAGAGATAAAAAGGACAGACTGACATCTAGAGGAAAAATATATGTTTTATTTTGATTCTCAATTCTTTGTTTTTGGTGGGAGGGTTATGAGGTCAGCCTCAAGTATGGCCTGCAAACTTACTGTCTCATCTAAATGAATCCATTAAAGTGGGGATGCATTAATGTATTTGAGTGTGCATGTGTTAGAATCTCTCTGAAATAAAGGTATCCAGTGTACTGTGCTAATATGGTCTATCACAAAGTGTTATCTATTGCCATATGTGTTACATATAAATCTCTCACTTTAATTTTATAATTATGCCTATAGGTATGTGAAGAACTTTCCTTTTACAAACAAGAATCAGCAGAAGGAAATGATTGAAACCAAAGTAGTAAAGGAGGAGAAGGCTGATGATAGCAACTCTAATGAGGAATCAAAGAAAACTGATAAAAAGCCAGAAGAGCCCAAGAGTCCACCCAAAACTACAGTACGATGCCTAGAAGCTGAAGTTTAGAAGAGAAAGAAATGAGAGGACACACCAAGGCTGATTTCTTTCCTGATATATATCCTGGCCCCAGATGGGGAAACTTAAAGAGCTAAAGAACCAAACAAGAAAGTCCACCCTTGGTTCCTAAATGGAATCAACTCAGGGCTACCTTTGGACTATGGAGTTCACCAAACGAAATTCCCTTTTTCTTACTGCAATCCTTTCTGGATCCTATCCTCCTACCTCCAAAGCTTCCGACAGCCTTTCTAGCCTGGCTATGTCTTAATAATATCTCTGTGTGAGAAAGGAGCTTGGCAATGCACAGGGACCTAAAACAGCTAATCAGATCACATTTATAAAGAGGCTTCTTGGTTGGCCGAGAAGTAAGTTGAAAATCAAGAAGCCACCGAGACCAAGGCTTTCTCTATTGATTCCACAGGCCAGATCCTTTCTTCTCTCTGGAAACGTAATACACATTATCTGGCATGCCCTTCTGAGCCAGGCAAGAACAAAAGAAGGAAAGAAAAGCTCAGCAGCTGAAGACCAGGGAGATTCCCATGACTTGAGACCTGATCTCTGTAAAGCCAAAATAAGTAGAGAAAAAAGAATGAGGCCAAGGATGTTGCCAGCATATTGTCAGCAGGGACTATAACTATAGATAGGGTCAAAGTAGTCATCTTTAAATAATCTGAGTTGGAATCACTTTTTAGAATACATACACACTTTTCTTTTCTTTTTCTTGCTGCTATTTCCTCTAGAAGTATACACTTTTATAAGGAACCAAAACAAATCTATTATAATTTTTTACTTTTATCTGAGAAATTACTGAGGAAAATTACTGTGTTAAAAAGCAATAAAATTCGACAAACATTTATTGAATCTGTCAGGTGCTGGGTAAGGTATTACATTCTATAATTGAATGTTATTTATCAAAAACTTGTATACAGTAAAATGTATGAAGCTAATTTTTTCAGTTTTGATACCCTTAGCTTATCTTCTTGCAAAACTAATTTTTTACTAAGACTAATCTATTCATTATTTTCTCTAACATGGCAGCCATTATAACCTTAATTTATTATTAACATACCTAAAAAGTACATTGTTACCTCTATACACTGAAGCACATTTTTAAAATGTCATTAACAATTGTATCACCAGTTCTCCTTTTTCAGCGAAAAAAGCCCAAGAGATGCAGAGATATTTGTGTCAAAAAAATAAAAGTATTCAGAAAATTTCTTTGCTCTCTTATTTACATAGATACATTATACATTTCACACAAAATTGAAGTAATCTGTTTTTTGCAAAACAAAAGAGGGACAATTTTGGTTGTTGAAAAACAAACATTTGTAAACCACGTAGTACATATATCACCATATCGGGCTATTCTTGCTTCAGGTGGTCTTATTTAAGTCAGTCAAGCATACACACATGAATAGTCCTTTACTTAGGATTTGGGTCCTACATTACAATCCATTTCAGAGTTCAGAGAGAGCTGAGGATGCAGGATGTTCATTTTGTCCTATTTCTCTAGTCTTCTCTTTCCCTCTCTCTGGTCTGCGCTTTTGGACCACTAATAACTTCTTCCCCTCACCAGTGACACCACGGCTAGCTAGCCCCATGATCCCTTCAGCTCACAGACCATGAACTACTAGCACAGTCTTTTGCAGTTGGCCCACAGATTATCTTAAATTTTGGTTTAGTTGCCAAGAATGAAAAATCAAAGCGTGCCTGCCTGGCTCAATCAGTAGAGCATGTGACTCTTGATCTCGGGGTTGTGAGTTCAAGCCCCCCGTTGGGTGTAGAGATCACTTAAAAATAAAGTCTTTTGAAAAAGTCAAGAGTTTTTACATATTTATATTCCTGGTTCCCTTGAAAAAATGGGAAGATCTGGAGATAGAGAGCCCATATTCCCTCACAGCGATAATTATCTCAGACTTAAGCAGTAGCTGTCCCCTTTGAGAGGGCTCCACTTGCTTCAGTTTACACCATCTTCTGTGCTCTATTGCATCTTCATGCCAAACTAAAGGTGCCCTGTGGATTTCATAATAATACTATTCCCTTTTCCTTCACATCCAGCCCATTTCACTCATTTACAGCCTTCCTGGCACTGAGGTCTGTGAGTCTGAAATTCTAGTTTGTCAGTCCTTAAGTTTTATCAGCCTCATCTAGTTCTTAGGGAGTGAAGAAAAAAAAGCAGAAAGAGCCTAAGTAATGGCCTTCCTTCTGTGTATGTTAGCTGAAAAATAATCAGATCTTCCACACTAGATCTCCCATCTTGTGGGCATCTACTATATGTTAAGATATTATCATCTACTATTAATTTAGACAGGTATATGCCCTCCTTAGGAGGAAGAAGAGGGAAGGAGAAAAACCTCACCCATCCACATATAATTACTAGATAGCACAGATGCCGATTGCAAACATACTGATGAAACGTAAGTTTCATCATTATGGAAGAAAGGAAAGAAGAAAAGAAGGAGAGGAAAGAAGGGAAGGAGGAAGGAGAGAAGGGAAAAACATTTTACTGAGTACCTACTAAGTGGTAGTCATTTTCTTTTTTTTTTTTTTTTTTAAGATTTTATTTACTTATTTGACAGAGCAAGAGAGCACTGTAGAGGAACTGTAGAGGGAAAGGGAGAAACAGACTCCCCGTTGAACAAGGAGACTGACGGGAGGCTTGATCCCAGGACCCTGGGATCATGACCTGAGCCAAAGGCAGAGGCTTAACCATCTGAGCCACCCAGGCACCCCATGGTAGTCATTTTCACATGTTGTCCTATTTAATCATTATGTTTCCCCTGAGAAGAATTATTACTGTCATGTTTTTATTAGTTAGAAAATTGGATTTAGAGGAGTTAAATCACTTTTCTATGGTCACAGGTCCACTTACGTGCCAAAAGGTAGGATTCAATCCCAAGTCAGAATGACCACAGAGCCCAAACTCCTTTCCCTACACCACAACACTTCTTCTGTAAATGATAATATAGAGATGTCAGCTATTCCAGTATGTAAGCTTGAAATCAGTCACTTGCCCAAAACAGATAAGAAAAATAACTCTGGACTCCCATCCCAACTTCAGGGAATTTCTCTTAAATCCATTTGCAATAACAAGGAAAAAAGGAGAACCACGAAAACCATTTTAGTGCTGATTCACTAAAGGATTGAATTTAGCACTAAGAACTGCTCCCTCATTGATGTAGTCACCAACCTCAGCAAAGACTTACCTGGTCCAGCTCATACGGTCAAAAAATATAAGTCTCACAAGGGTCAAAGATAAGCTTCTCAAAATTCTTCACAAAGTTAAAAGAGTGGAGTCACATGTCATAGATAGCTAGAAGTACAGCTTGGTCTAAAAGTCTCCTTCTTCCTAATCAAACTCACTTTATTCTCCATTGAACAAAGAAAAATTGGAAGAATATGAGGGATGACCCCAGTTCAGACCTATAGTATAGACCTATAGACCTATAGACCTATAGAGCTATAGACCCTACCAAAGCCAGTCTTCAAACAAGGCAGGTAGACAGCCATCTACTTACGTTTCTAGGTGGTGCACAGGCTCTTCGTGCTCAGAAATGCCTCCGCTTTGTGCCTGCCTCCCTGGCTTGAACAGTATACATCCACTTCGTCATGAAACTATCTGCTTTTTATAAAAAACCAGGCCAACTATCAAATATAAACATGCTGATGTATTTCCAATAAAAACAAGCTGGTTTCTAATGGTAGAAACCTCAAGTAAAGCAGGTGACTTGAGGCCCAGCACGTTTGCACATAGAGGGAGTTTACAAATGCCCTTTGGCTTGAATAGGATTGAATCAGGTTGATTTCCAGAGCAAAGAGTCCTATGTGTTATTGCCCTTCTCTAGACTTTGAGCTAGGGCCCCCCAAAGCAAAACAATTGCTCTAGGAAAAAGCAGTTTTCTAAGGACAATAATAATAATATGCAAGTAAATAAATTCTTATTAAGAAATGGGAGAGTCACTCACATAACAAAAAAGAAAAGGTTTAAGTTTCCTAACAGGAACAAAAGCAATTATTTGTCAATTCAATGTCCTAGTTAAAGGTAAATAAAGTTCAGTTGTTTACCTTATAATAGTCTATACATAAGGTCAGGTTTGACCCAAGAACATTTTATTTTTTTTTTTATATTTTATTTATTTATTTGTCAGAGAGAGAGGGAGAGAGAGCGAACAAGCACAGACAGACAGAGAGGCAGGCAGAGGGAGAAGCAGACTCCCTGCCGAGCAAGGAGCCCGATGTGGTACTCGATCCCAGGACGCTGGGATCATGACCTGAGCCAAAGGCAGCTGCTTAACCAACTGAGCCACCCAGGCGTCCCATCCCAAGAACATTTTAATAAAACTAAAACCACTTGAGAGCTCTCTCCTCTGTGTATGTTCCCCAGGAAATGCCCAAATTTCCAGACAGTGCCAATGTGATTTAGAATGCCCCCCCCTTTAGTATCTAGGCCATTTACTTTTTAAAAATGAATTTTCTTAGAATAGTTTTAAATTTACCAAAAAAAAAAGTGAAGATAGTAATAAAGAGTTCTCATATACTCCCCATTTCCTCTATAACTAACATCTTGTATTAGTATGGTACATTTGCCATGATTTTTTTTTTACATTTGTCTTGATTAATGAACCAATATTGATATGTTATTAACTAAAATTTATACTTTATTCTCACTTCCTTAGTTCTTACCTTATATCTATTTTTCTGTTCCAGGATCCCATGTAAGATACAATATTACAGTTAGTTGTGATATCTCTGTAGGCTCTTCTTGGCTATGAAAATTTCTCAGACTTTCCTTGTTCTTGATAACTTTGTCAATTTTGAGGAGTACTGGTGAAGTATTATGCATAATATCCCTCAACTGGGGGTATCTCTGATGTTTTCTTATGATTACACTGGAAAAGGGGAGAAAGGCCACAGAGGTAAAGTGATATTTTCATCACAGCATATCAAACATACTATCAACATGACCTATCACTGTGTACGTTAACCTGAAACACCTAGCTGAGGTAGTGTTCATCAGTTTTCTCCTATGCAAAGTTACTCTTTTTCCCTCTTTCCATACTGTACTCTTTGGAAAAAAAAGTCACTGTGCACATCCCATACAAAAATAGAGGGTGGTTATGCTCTGCTTCCTCAAAAGCAGAATATCTAAATAAATTATCTGGAATTCTGCACAGGAGATTCAATTATTCTCCTTCATTAATTTATTTAATCTTTTACTTATATCAGTGTGGATGAATATTTATTTTCTACTTTATGTTATAATCCAATGCTATTTATTTTTTGCTCAAAGTGTTCCTGCTTTGGTCACTGGGAATCCTTTCAGTTTACTCCTATGTCCCTTTGACCTAACCCCATCATGTGTTTTTATTGGGTACCTCCTTACTTTCTGGCACTATACAATAATCCAGGCTTAACTAGCGTATTTCCTGCTCTAGTCCTAAAATTAGTTACTTCTCCAGGAAGCCCTTGTCTCTTCTAGTTTTTTTGTTTGATTGGTTGGTGTTTTTTGAGAATGATATTAGAAATAAAGTACTCATTGTTACGGGGCCCTCTCCCAGACACCCAGGCAATAGCCGTCCCAGTAGTTTCTAATTTCATAGACCAATGATTCTTTCTTAAAGTTAGGGGTCAAAATAGGTTTTTTAACTTTTTAATGTTTTCAGATAAAGACATCTGAAAATTATACTTCTATTTCTATCATTTCACAAAAAAAACAAAGAGCAAGGATATAAAAATCAGAATAAAGAAGTCACTAAGTAAGTCTAGTTTTTAAAAAAGCTGACTACATAGACCTTATTTTCCTCATTTTACCAGTGCCGATTCACTCATTGATAAGTACCAATCAAAGGAGTACCCTCTACCAACCAACTAGAGAAAATAATTCTCTGAGCTGTACTTAAGATAGCCTTTTAGGATAAAGTAGACATGCTGAGAGCAAGTAAACAAGTCCTATGATTGGGATCTAAATCCTTCTACCCTCCCAATTGTCTCTCCTTCCACATTCCATCCCCCTACCCCAGCCTTGCCCACTACATACACATACCATTACCATTAAGCAAAGAAAGAGTTCCAAATCTGGAAGGAAAGAGAGACAATTTGCAACTAACAGTACTTTGAACCTAACTATACTAAATGCCATAATTTAGGCCCAGATAACTAGTTGTATATTATGACTGCAGGCTAAGGTTTCATGGTAATAGGGAAGAGATGGGGGGAAAATGAAGCTGGGAAGGTATGCAAGTGACCAATACTGCAGTGTTTTCATTCCTCAACTCCTGATGGGCAAAGGAAAGTGTCATGGCATTATAGTCATCAAAGACATAATAAGATTTGGGGGATTCTGAAATGAGTCTAGTGATAGTGGTGTAAAATATGGACTAAAGAAATTGTTAAGGCACACGTAGACCTAGCTAATCATCAAACAATGGAGATTTGTAAAAGCTGAAAATCATGGGCCCCCAACCCAGCCCAAAAGAATCAATTTTTTTTTTTTAATGTTTAGGACTTAGAGAGCTGTACTGAAGCAAACAAATAAACAAAAGCAAAAAAATCCCTGAGACTCTGATCTAGCTGGCCCCAGGATCAGTGAATGGGAATTGCTGAACTACAGAAAAGAGGGATTAGAGACAGTAAGAGAAAGCATGCCAGTGTGAAATGATAAGGGTTTGGACTATGGCAACGCTAATAGGACAGAAAATGGATTCCAGAGATATTTCAGAGACTAGCCAGAAATACTGGCTAAATGATGAGATACCAAAGTAACTCAAAAATGACAGTGTAGTTTTCAACTTGGGCAACTACACGAATAGCTATTTCACTAGCCTAGTTAGGGTATGAGGAGAAAGAAAGTATATTTGAGATTAGAAGATAATAATCTTGGCTTGAGAATGTGTTGTTTCTGGTACAGAAACAGAATATCTGGGTGAAAGAATCTAGAAGACAGGTAAATTTTTAGATTTGGGGAAAGGCAGGACTAAAGATCAAGTTTTTTAAGGCATTAACATGCAAGTGTTTTGGTAGGGAATAAGGAGAAATTAGTTTGGAGGTAAAAAAAAAATGACGAAAAATATCTAAGAGTTGACTGTGAAAACTGTGGCAGGACAAACACTAACATGCAAACTTTACTTCTCCAATTGCCAGTCTAATTTTCCCTGCATCTCCCTCTCAAAAAAAGAAAGGCTTACTTTGGTGGAGAGAATCTAAATTAACCTTAGGAATGAGAAGGAGGCAGGGATAAAAGGGAAATGAGGAAAAGAAAGAATCACAGGGGGGTAGATGTCAAGGGAGATTGGGGGGATTTATGGAAGGTAATGCTGCAGAGTCGTTGGGGGCGTAGTGAAAGTAGATAGGGTCGGAAGGAATTATTACAAACTTTGATGTGGCATATGTATGATCACAGATTTTGAGAAATAGGAAAAATGGGATTATTTTGAAGTTAATTTTGGTTGTTGTGCTGTATTTCTTTCACTTCAGCATCACTCCAAGCCTGACTCATGGAGATCTAAACTTAATAAAGGATAAAGAATTATTAGACTCGATAATACAGTAAGAAAGTATTGTTCCTGGAGTACTATCATTACATTAAAAAATACAATCCCTAATGTAGTATCACTCAGGGTACATTAATTAAGGGACAGAGTTTAAACGGTGGCATTAGATATTAACTGTATTGGAATGAACTCAATTTATTGTGTCTTACACATTCTCTGACCTCTCCTTGCTATTTCCCAAACCTGGGTTCAAGCTCTTATCACTTTTCTTCTATACTATTTCTGTTTCCAGTCTCAGCAACCTCTCTGTCACACCTACAGCCCACCCTTATACTACATAAATGAATTTTATGTACATATTTATACTACATAAATGAATTTTCTCAGATGTAGAACTTATTATACCATTCCTTGGACCTTTGAGGGCTCCCCATTTTTTTCCAGAAGCAAATCCAAACACATTACTATACTAAGCAGATATGGTGAGTTGACATTCAGCATCCATTTTAAGTGTGTGCCTTCCTAAACTGGAGAGAATGAAAAACTGAAACTACTCTTCCCAGACTGTCTATAGTTGGACTTCTGAAATCAAATAAGTTCTACCAAATAATGCACGACCACGTGAGCAAGGAGACAGAAAGAAGAACCAACTTCAGCCATTGCTACAGGCAAGCAGGATCATGGAGATACTGGGCTTTTCTGCAGTGAACTTCCAGAATCTAGACTCACAGAGTTGCAATCAAAATATTGGCCAGGGCTGTATTCATCTCAAGGATCTATTTGAAAGGAATCAATTCTAAGTTCATTCATATTATTGTTGGCAAGATTTATTTAGTTCTTTTTTTACTGTTGGCCAGAGTTTGCCCTCAGTACTTTCCCATGTGGAACTCTCCATTGGGGCAACTCAGAAAATTCCAGTTTCCTTCATCAAAGCCAGCTAGAGAAAGAGCCAAAGATAGAGGGTAACAGCAAGAAGGAAATCATATTTTAGACCTACTCTTGGATGTGACATCCCATTACTTTAGCGATTATTCTCTTCCTTACAAGCTGTACTGATGAAGTTCTAGAACATAGGTGGGGTTCGGTGGAGTGAGGTCCAGAGCGGATGACCAAGAAAGAATTCTTGAGACATCTTTGTGCAAAATGGTGGTTTATTAAAGCACAGGGACAAGACCCCTGGGCAGGAAGAGCTGCTGCCCCCAGTTGTGAGGGATGGCAGGTTATGTACCCTGCGGGTTCGGGAAAGATGAGGGAAAAGGAGGCTTCAAAGGGAGCTTTCATATGCTAAAGAGGGCCTTTAAGGTGCCAGGATACCAGAGTTCTTGTGGCTTGATCAATGTTGTCTTTCCCCTTTTGGCAAGCCATTAACATCAAGATAGTTGGGAGATTCCTAAAGAATGTCACATTTGTCCCACCCAGGAGTGGTGGGGGTGAGGGGAAGATTGCGAGGTTAGCCTTTTGCTTGGGGTGAGGGGGAGATTGGGAAGTGTCAGCCTTTTGCTTTGTCCTCAGCCAGCCTTCCGCTCCCTCATCAGTACTACATCCAGACCACACTTAAGGGGAGGAGATTATGCAAGACCATAAATACCAGAAGGCAGGGATCAATGGGAGCCATTTTAGAAGGCTACCTCCCACCACATTAATGAATCTTTCTTATTCCTTTTCTTTGCAATTTGTTTATATAATGCTACATTGTATTACTGTAAGTTGTATACACATTTTATTTTTTTCTCTTATCTCTAGCACTTGTGTAGTACATGCTAAGCTAGCACATACTTAGTTGGCTCTCAGTAAAAGTTGTTAAATGAATGAATGCATATATTCTTTGGGATTTCATGAGTTCTGAGTCTTACCTTTATCCAGTTATCTATACTAAGTGTTAAGATAATTCACTATAGGGCCAACTGTTTCTGTCTACCTAAATACTGTTCATCTTGATGTTTTAACCCTTAGTATAGAATGCAGTTGTGAACAAACTAGAAGAATACATAGAGGTGATTGTATTTGAACTTTACTCTGAGTAGGCTACTGACTCACCACTATGAGCAATCTCATTTAGTATTTAGCAATTAAACTGCAATGTGTTTTGAACTGTGGTCAAGTCAAAGAAAGTTGAGGTGCCTCAGCAACCACAAAGCCAATAAATATTAACAAAAAATTGGTTTCCTGACCTCTAGATTTTTATTTTAGTCTTTGAAAACTAGGATGTTTTCCTGGCAATCTGAAATCCTACATACTTAATACAATCATTTTCTAGAAGTTAGATCCCCTTTGGAATATTTCCACACTTTTATTTTTTACTACTCCAATTGTGTTCTTATTTTTTTGGATTTGGTCTTTAGCTAAGTTGAAGACATTCTGATCAAATTTTTTTCTTTTTTTATGATAAAGAAAAATCAATTAAATGTAAAAATCTCTATGAATATTAAAAGACCTAATAGAACACTCCATATACATATTCTTTTATCATAAAGATCATTTCAGCAAAAGTCAACATCATAAATCATAATAGTAATAGCAAAGACTTAGATATTACAAACTGCATAAAACTCCTGTATCATAACAAAATGTCTTAAAAATCATATTATGTTAATCTCCATTAGTAGGTTTTTTTAAAAGAATCTATTAAAAAGAACCAAGAGAATAGAAGACAGTTACATACAAGGGGAAATATCTATAAGGCTATCTGCAAATTTTTCAGCAGAAACTTTGAATGCCAGAAGGGAGTAGCAAGACATAGTCAAAATGCTGCAGCCAAGAGTACTCTATCCAGCAAGGTTATCAGTCAGATTAGAAGGAAAAATAAAGAGTTTTCCAGACAAAGGAGAGCTAAAGGAGTTTATGACCACTAAACCAGCCCTATAAGAAATATTAACAGGGACTTTGAGTGGAAAAGAAAGACCATAAGTGAGAGTATGAGATGTAAAAAACACAAAAGCAGTAAGAACAAGTATATCTGTAAAAATCAGTCAAGGGATTCATAAAATAAAATGATGCAAAATATGACACCATATACCTAAAACATGGGAAGAGAAGAGTAAAGAATGAGTTCAAACTTAAGCAACCATCAACTTAATATAGACTGCTATATGCAGATGTTTTATACAAACCAAATGGTAACCACAAATCAAAAACCAGTAATAGATATGCAAAAAAATAAAGAGAAGAAACCAAGTATATCACTAAAGAAAGCCAACAAACCATGAAGGAGAGCAAGAAAGTATCACACATACACACACACACACACACACACACACACACACATGAAAAACAACCATAAAACAAGTAACAAAATGGCAATAAAACATATCTATCAATAGTTACTTTGAAGGTAAATGGGCTAAATTCTCTAATCAAAAGACACAGGGTGACAGAGTGGACAAAAAAAAAAAAAATAACTGGACAAAAAAAAAAAAAAAACAAGACCCATTATATATTGCCTACAAGAGATTCATTTTAGACCTAAAGACACCTGCAGATTGAAAGTGAGGGGATGGAGAAACATTTATCAAGCAAACAGATGTCAAAAGAAAGCCAGAGTAGCAATACTTAAACTGGACAAAACAGACTTTAAAACAAATTCAGGGGACGCCTGGGTGGCTCAGTTGGTTAAGCAGCTGCCTTTGGCTCAGGTCATGATCCCGGCGTCCTGGGATTGAGTCCCACATCAGGCTCCTTGCTTGGCAGGGAGCCTGCTTCTCCCTCTGCCTCTCCCTGCCACTCTGTCTGCCTGTGCTCGCTCATTCTCTCTCTCTCTCTCTCTCTAACAAATAAATAAATAAATAAAATCTTTAAAAAAAAAAAAAAACAAATTCAGGCAGGGTGCCTGAATGGCTCAGTAAGTTGAACAACCGATTCTTGATTTTGGCTTAGGTCATGATCTCAGGGTCATAAGATGGGGCCTCGTATTGGGTTCTGCACTAGGCATGGAAGCTGCTTAAGACTCTCTCCCCCTTTCCTGCTGCTTCTCACCCTCTCAAACAAACAAACAAACAAATAAAACAAAGACTTAACAAGAGACAAAGAAAGAAACTATATAATAATAAAGCGCATAATCCAACAAGAAGATACAATAATTATAAACATTCATGTACCTAATGTGGGAGCACTCAAACAAAAAAGTTAATAACAAACATTAAGTAACTAATCAATAGCAACACAATAACAGTAGGGGACTTTAACACCCCATTTACATCAATGGACAGATCATCCAAACAAAAGCAACAAGGAAACAGTGGCTTTGAATGACACACTGGACCAGATGAATTTAACAGATATATTTAGAACATGCCATACTAAAACAGCAGAATACAATTATCAAGTGTACATGGAACATTTTCCAGAACAGATCACATATTAGGCCACAAAATAAATCTCAACAAATTAAAAAATATTAAGTCATTCCATGCATCTTTTCTGACCACAATAGAATGAAACTAGATATCAACCATAAGAAAAAAATCTGGAAGAAGCACAAGTACACACAGGTTAAATAACATGCAACTTACTAAACAATGAATTGGTCAACCAAGAAATCAAAAAATAAATTTTAAAAAATTACATGCAGACAAATGAAAATGAAAACACAACAGCCCAAAATCTTTGACATACAGCAAAAGTAGTTCTAAGAGGGAAGTTTATATCAATACAGGCCTACTTCAAGAAAAAGAAAAATCTCAAATAAACAACTAACTCTACACCTAAAACATCTAGAATCAGAAAAATTAACAAAACCTAAAATCAACAGAAGAAAGGAAATGATAAAGACTAGAGCAGAAATTAATTATATAGAAACTAAAGTAAATAAATAAAAATAAAAGATTAATGAAACCAGATATTGATTCTTTGAAAAGATCAACAAAACTGATAAACCTCTAGCCAGACTCATAAAAGAGAGAGAGAGAGGACCCAAATAAACAAAATCAGAAATGAAAGAGGAGAAATAACAATCAACACCACAGAAATACAAATAATTATAAGAGAATATCATGAAAATTTATATGCCAAAAAATTGGACAAACTAGAAGAAATGGATAAATTCCTAGAAACATATAACCTACCAAAACTGAAGCAAGAAGACATAGAAAATTTGAACAGATCAAATACCAGCAATGAAACTGAATCAGTAATCATAACGGCTTCACAGGTAAATTCTACAACACATTTAAAGAAGAGTTAATAATTCTTCTCAAACCATTCCAAAAAATAGAAGAGGAAGGAAAACTTCCAAAATCATTCTATGAGGTCTGCATTACTCTGACACCAAAATCAAATAAAGACATCACCAAAAAAGAGAACTACAGGCCAATATCTCTGATGAATATAGATGCAAAAAATCCTTGACAAAATATTAGCAAACCAAATCCAATGATACATTGACAAAATCATTCACCACAATCAAGTAGGATTTATTCCTGGGATGTAAGGTGGTTCAGTATTCACAAATCAGAGGTGCCTGGGTGGCTGAGGTGGTTAAGCGTCTAACTCTTGATTTTAGCTAAGGTCATGATCTCAGGGCTGTGAGATCAAGCCCCATGTAGAGCTCCATACTGGGCGTCGAGTCTGCTTAAGATTCTCTCTCTCCCTCTCCCTTGCCCCTCCCCACTCTCTCTCTAATATATATATATACATATATATATATTAGATATATATTAGATATATATATATTTCCAAATCAACCACCATGATACATCACACCCTTAAGAGAAAGAATACAAACCATATAATCATTAGAATAGATGCAAAAAAAAGCATTTAACAAAGTACAACATACATTCATGATAAAAGCTCTCAACAAAGTAGGTTTAGAGGGACTATACCTCATCATAATAAAGGTCTTAGATGTAAACCCATAGCTAACATCATAATCAATGGGAAAAACTAAGAGCTTTTCCCATAAGGTCAGGAACAGGACAAGGACATCATTCTTATTCAACATAGTACTGGAGTTCTAGCCACAGCAATCAGACAAGAAAAATAAATAAAAGGCATCCAAATTGGTAATAAAGAAGTAAAACTTTCCCTATTTACAGATGATATACTATAGAAAACCCTAAATACTCCACCAGAAGACTACTGAAACTGATAAGTGAATTCAGTGAAGTCACAGGATACAAAATAAATGTACAGAAATCTGTTGCATTCCTATACACTAATAATGAAGGAGCAAAAAGTGAAATTAAAATAACAATCCCAGTTACAATTTCACCAAAACCAATAAAATATCTAGGGATAAACTTAACTAAGGAGGTAAAAGCCCTGTACTCTGAAAACTATGAAACAATGATGAAATTCAAGACAGCACAAGGAAAGGGAAAGATATTCCATGCTCATGGGTTAGAAGAACAAATATTGTTAAGATGTCTATATTACCCAAAGGAATCTATACATTTAATATAATCCCTATAAAAATACCAATAGAATTTTTCACAGAATTAGAACAAACAATCCTAAATTTTGTATGGAACCACAAAAGACCCTGAATAGCCAAAATAATCTTAGAAAAACAAAACCAAAGGTATTATAATTCCACTCTTCTTTAAATTATATTACAAAGCTGTAATAATCAAAGCCGTATGGTACTTGAAAAAAAATTGACACATAGATCAATGGAGCACAACAGAAAATTCAGAAATAAACCCACAGTTATATGGCCAATTAATCTTCAACAAAGGAGGAAAGAATATATAGTGGGAAAAATACAGTCTCTTCAACAAATGGTATTGGGAAAACAGGAGAGCTACATGCAAAAGAATGAAACTGGACCACTTTCTCACCATACACAAAAATAAGTGCAAAATGGATTAAAGACCTAAATGTGAGGGATGCCTAGGTGGCTCAGTCAGTTAAGTGTCTGCCTTCGACTCAGGTCATGATCCCAGAGTCCTGGGATCAAGTACCACATGGGAATCCTGACCGGAAGCCTGTTTCCTCCTCTGCCTGCTTCTCCCTCTGCTTGTGTTCTCTCTCTTTCTCTCTCTCTTTTTTTCTCTCTGACAAACAAATTAAATCTTAAAAAAAAAAAAAAAAAAAGAGAGACCTAAATGTGAGAACTGAAACCATAAAATCCTATAAGAGAGTACAGGTAGCACTTTCGCTAACATTGGCCATAACAACAATTTCCTAGATATGTCTCCTGAGGCAAGGGGGAAAAAAGCAAAAATAAATTATTGGGACTACATCAAAATAAAAAGTCTCTGCACAGAGAAGAAAACAATCAATAAAACTAAAATGCAAACTACTAAATGGGAGAAAATATTTACAAATGACATATCAGTAAACAGTCAGTATCCAAAATATATAAAGAACTTATACAACTCAACACCAAAAAACCCCCCAAATAATCCAATTTAAAAATGGGCAGGGGGCGCCTGAGTGGCTCAGTGGGTTAAAGCCTCTGCCTTCGGCTCGGGTCATGATCTCAGGGTCCTGGGATCAAGCCCTGCATCAGGCTCTCTGCTCAGCAGGGAGCCTGCTTCCTCTCTTCTCTCTGCCTGCCTCTCTGTCTACTTGTGATCTCTGTCTGTCAAATTAATAAATAAAGTATTTAAAAAAATAAAATTAAATTAAAATGGGCAGAAGACACACACAGATATTTCTCTGAAAGAGACATACAAATGGCCAATAGATACATGAAAAGATGTTCAACAGCACTCATCGTCAAGGAAATGTAAATCAAAACAACCACTCTGGAAAACAGCATGGAGGTTCCTCAAAAAGTTGAAAATAGAGCTACCCTACGACCCAGCAATGGCATTACTGGGTATTTACCCTAAAGATACAAATGTACTGATCCGAAGGGGCACGTGCACCCGAATGTTTATAGCAGCAATGTCCACAATAGCCAACCTATGAAAAGAACCTAGATGCCCATCAACAGATGAATGGATAAAGAAGATGTGGTATACATATATACAATGGAATACTATGCAGTCATCAAAAATGAAATCCTTCCATTTGCAATGATGTGGATGGAACTAGAGGGTATTACGCTTAGTGAAATAAGCCAATCGGAGAAAGACAACTATCATATGATCTCCCTGATATGAGGAAATGGAGATGCAACGTGAGGGGCTTGGGGGGTAGGAAAAGAATAAATGAAACAAGATGGAATGAAACAAAAATGAAACAAAAGAATAAATGAAACAATTGGGAGGGAGACAAAGCATAAGAGACTCTTAATCTCACAAAACAAACTGAGGGTTGCTGGGGGAAGGGTGTCGGTAGAGGGTGGTGGGGTTATGGACATTGGGGAGGGTATGTGATATGGTGAGTGGTGTGAAGTGTGTAAACCTGGCGATTCACAGACCTGTACCCCTGGGGCTAATAATACATTATATGGTTATAAAAAAATTAAAAATTAAAAAAACACTGCAATGAGGTATCGCCTCACACCTGTCAGAATGGCTAAAATCAAAAACACAAGAAATACAAGTATTGGCAAGGATGTGGATAAAAAGGAGCCCTTGGGCACTGCTGGGAATGTAAACTGGAGCAGTCACTGTGGAAAACAGTATGGAGGTTCCTCAAAGAGTTAAAAAATACCCAGTAATCACATGACTGGTGTTTACTAAAAAATACAAAAAACAGGGACATCTGGGTGGCTCAGTTGGTTGGGCGGCTGCCTTCGGTTCAGGTCATGATCCCAGCATCCTGGGATCGAGTCCCGCATCTGGCTCCTTGCTCAGGAGGGAGCCTGCTTCTGCCTGCCACTCTGTCTGCCTGTGCTCACTCTCTCTGACAAATAAATAAATAAAATCTTAAAAAAAAATACAGAAAACACTAACTCAGGGGATACCTACACCATCCCTATTTTTTAAAAAATTTTTATTTATTTGTTTGATAGGGAGACACACAGTGAGAGAGGGACCACAAGCAGGGGGAGTAGGAAAAGGAGAAGCATGTGTCCCGCCGAGCAGGGAGCCCAATACGGAGATCAATCCCAGGACCCTGGGATCATGACCTGAGCTGAAGGGAGATGTTTAACAACTGAGCCACCCAAGCACCCTGCACCATCCCTATTTTTTATAGCATTATTTACAATAGCCAAATTATGGAAGCATCCCAAGTGTCCATCAATAGATGAATGGCTAAAGAAGATATGGTGTGCGTGTGTGTGTGTGTGTGTATTAGACTATTTTTCAGCCATAAAAAAGAATGCAGTCTTGTCATTTACAACAACATGGTTAGATCTGGAGGGTATAACACTAAGTGAAAACGCCAGTCAGAATAAATACCATAGTATTTCACTCACATGTGGAATTTAAGAAACAAAGCAAATGACCAAAGGAAAAAGAGAGAGAAACCAAGAAACAGACTCTTGACTATAGAGAACAAACTGATGGTGACCAGAGGAGAGGTGGGCAGTGGGGTGGGTGGAATAGGTAATGGAGATTAAAGATACACTTATCATGATGAGCACTGAGGAATGTATATGCAACTGTCCCTCAGAACAATGTATTACTTACAATACAACCCATGGAAAATTTTACTAATTACCAAGCACGTTTAGATATAGCCTTAAGAAAAACACATACTGGCAATAGGCCCCTGGGGAAAAGGACGATATAGGGCCTTGAAGCTGAGCAGGTGGGGATGCCCGACTAGCTCAGGGCGGAACACCGCCTGCTTCATTTTTCTGTTATCTCCCCTTCTCCCCCCTCCCCACCGGAGAGCACCTGTGGCTAATTAGATAAGTCCTTTGAATGTGCTTGTTCAACTATAAACTTTATACTGCTTGTCCAGACATATTTTGCCTTCCTTCTTGTTTACCTACAAGGCCTATGACTAATGTTTGGCCTTCTTCACCTCTTCTGTTGGTTACTGTTTCTATCTAATAAAAGCGGGACTGAGGAGTTGTTCGGGGCAACAGTTTTTTCTACTGTTGTCCCCTGCTCCCTTTCTCTTGCAGCTGACTTGTTTGTCACTCATTCTTCTCCTGTTCGCCAACAGGAAGCGGCAGTATAGAATTGCTGAAGCCTATATTCTATACCTGAAACTAGTATAATACTGTATGGTAACTATACTAGAATTAAAATTCTAAATTTAATTTAAAAAACAAAAACAAAGGAAATCTATTAAAGATATACTATCAAATGGAAATCGTAACAGAAATTTCTATGTAGGGGCGCCTGGGTGGCTCAGTGGGTTAAAGCCTCTGCCTTCGGCTCAGGTCATGATCCCAGGGTCCTGGGATGGAGCCCCACATCGGGCTCTCTGCTCAGCAGGGAGCCTGCTTCCTCCTCTCTCTCTGCCTGCCTCTCTGCCTACTTGTGATCTCTGTCAGTCAAATAAATAAATAAATCTTTAAAAAAAAAAAGAAATTTCTATGTAGTAGAGCTATGGGCAGGAGATGTCTCAATTTAATTGGATCAAGTCGGAAAATATGTTTGGGTTGTAAATCTAGAGAGGATGGCACAAGGTGTATGCTGTTAGTAGACAACAGAGACCGTGTGACTAGTATCTGAAGAAGCAAACCTGATCCCAATTTGGACTGAAACATGGCTTTGCCTGTGGGGGATCTTGCCCTGTTTCTGACACCCCGGTGCAGGTAGATCAAAGTATCAAAATACTCAGTCAAATTACATTTTAATAACACTTAGAGTAAGCTGGGTCCCCTGCATGTGGTGGCAACCAGAGTTGGGGAACAATTCAATCTTTAATATAAGCAAGAGAACATTCCCATCCTTGCTCCCACTTCGATATGTCCCCTTCTTAATACCACTCCCCCATAGGAAAAGGAGGTACCAAACCAATTGGTAACAGCCAAGATCTCTTCTGGGTCACATTTCACTGGTAGGTAGAGTTACTTTGCTTTAAAGCCCTGTACTATCCCTAGCCCTCAATGGTCTGCTTTCTGTCTCGGACCCTGGCAGGGCCTGGTCCCTAGAGGCCAGGTATCCATCCTTATCTATCACTTCCACTTTATTTTTGTGGTTAGATAAGTGGACTTGTGGTTCTTGTTGTGTCCTTCTCTTTCGGGATCCTACTTAGGCCTCCAGCTTTAAAGCCCTATGCTCAAAAGTTCTGCAGAGAGCCCAGAGAGGTTATTGGCTGCTATCAACCAAGTCTGGGTAGGGTCAAACATAATTACCTTTATTACAATGCCTATATTTCCTTTATTCTCTTTTATCAGAATGATGACTTGGGAAGCACCAACGTAACCTGCATTTCTCTAGGTCTGTTAAAGCAGGATCCTGCTTCTTGAAAAAAAAGTAACTCTCTGGGTTATTCCAGAAGCAGGACACTCAGATGTGCTTACAAGCAACTATGATCACCTTTTACAAGGCATTAAGTTTCTTCCCCCTGCTCTTGGCCTAATTACACTCCAGTGAGTACTATCATATCTTCTACTAGATGCATTCACCCCTTCTGCTTGTTTCTTTCTTTCCCACCAAACATCATGACTATCTCCTCTAGATATCACCACAGCTACCAGGTACCACTGCTTCTGCTAAGTCGTGCTTCTATACCCTCTGGGAAATGCCACACTCACAAGGAACCACTGACTATACCAAATTCTTCTGTTGCTTCCCTGGTTATATTCTAGGTCGCATGTACCAAGTAACAATGCTGCTTCACCAGATGATGAGCTGTCTACTAGAAACTGCTGCCTTTCCCTTCAGTTACCACAAAAAGCCTTCAGGCACTGCCATCTCTGCCAGGTATTACTGCAGTTACCATTGTCTGACACTAGTGCTGATGCACTGGAATTCTTGAGTTCCCAAAGTTCAGAAATGCGTCTAGATAAGTTTGTGAGATTTAGCAAAACAAATACCAGAAAAAATCCAATTAAGTCTGAATTTTGGTCAATAACAATATTTTGTTGTAAGTATGTCCCATATATATGTGTGAAGTAATATTTGAGGCATACTTACACTAAAAATGATTTATTGTTTACCTGAAATTGACATTTAACTGAATGTCATATATTTTATCTACCAATCCTAGTACATGACAAGATAAGAATTAGTACTTCTTGTTCCATTTGTACTTAACTCCATTAGAAATGGACACAGCAGGGGTGCCTGGGTGGCTCAGTTGGTTAAGTGGCTAATTCTTGGTTTTGGCTCAGGTCATGACATCACGGTTCTGGGATCCAGCCCCACATTGGACTATAGCAGTACTTACCATAAGCTAATATACTGTCATTTTAACACAGACAGCTTTGCAGTTTTTATGAGCATCCCTCTATAAATATGTGACTTAGATTTAGTTTCATGGGAATTGGTTCATGGACAAAATTTAGTCAAAATTTCCTTGTTCCATCTAACTCATCTAAGGATTTACTCCCCATCTAAGGCTTTATTACATGGTCATTCATAATGGCCTGACTTCCTTTTCCCTTCAGATGAACTCTCTTCCAAGGAGGAAAAAAAATGGAGCAATAGAGGGGGAAGTTATTCCTATGCGATATTAAAATATGTTATAAAATATCTATAATCAGGGGTGCCTGGGTGGCTCAGTGGGTTAAAGCCTCTGCCTTCAGCTCAGGTCATGATCCCAGGGTCCTGGGATGGAGCCCTGCATCAGGCTCTCTGCTCAGCGGGGAGCCTGCTTCCTCTTCTCTCTCTCTGCCTGCCTCTCTGCCTACTTGTGATCTCTGTCTGTCAAATAAATTAATGAAAATCTTTAAAATAAATATCTATAATCAAAACAAGTGCCCTAGCACTAGTGCACGAAAAGACCAGTATACAGAATAGACATCTCACAAATAGACCTAAATTTGTATAAGAATGTAATAGATGGTTTTTAATTTTATTTTTTAAAGATCTTATTTATTTGTCAGAAAAGAGAGAGAGAGAGCACAAACAGGGAGAGCAGCAGGCAGGGGGAGAAGTAGGCTCCCCGCTGAGCAAGGAACCTGACATGGAACTTGATCCCAGGACCCTGGGATCATGACCCAAGCCAAAGGAGGAAGCCTAACCAATTGGGCCACCCAAGCTTCCCAATATATGGTTTTTAAAAGTGGACAAATAAGATAGGAGGGGGAAAGATGGACTAAATTGTATTGGAACAAATGGAGAATAGCTTAGTAAAAAGGATAAAATCAGATCTACCTTTCACATAGTATGCCAGGATAAATCCCAGATGGGTCAAAGATTTAAATGTAATAAATGAAACCTTATAACTACTAGAAGAAAATATGGGTGTATTCCTTTATAATCTAGAAGAAAAGAAAATCTTCCTAACTATCATGCAAAATCCAGAAGCAATAAGGACATGATTGGTATCTTTATGAAAACTAGACTATATATATATATATATATACTTTTTTTTTTTAATCTGACCACTTAAAAATAAAAAAGTTTGCATGGCCCCAAATCCCAAAATCAAAAGACAAGTGATAAAGTGGGAAAAGGTACCTGCAATTTAAAACATAGACAAAGGGCTAATATATTTTAATACATGAAGAGCCTTTAAACACACACAAAAATTAACCCACTGTGGAAAATAGACAAAAGAATAGACAATTCACAACAAAAATGAAAATGGCTCTTAAATATAAGAAATAAGCTCACCATCACTCATAATGAGAAAAATGAAAACTAAAATTAATTCCTGCTATACCATTTCTACAGATTGGCACAAATTCAAAAATGCAACAGAATATTCTTCTGACCCAGGTGCATAGAGCACTCTCGTACATTGCTGCTGAGAATTCTTCCCCTAGAGAGGACTTTGGTAATACCTGGCAAAAAAAAGTGAAATTACTTACATAAAAGATCATTCACTGTTGAACTCAATGGGTAAAATCAATCATGTCCATCAAAAGGGGTATAGTTGAAGAAACTATGGTAAATCCATATGTTGGAATGCTATGTAGTTGTCAAAAAATGAGGTAAATCTCTAAAATCTCTATTCTTTAATTACTCTAATTACTAAGTGAGCTTCAGGATATATCACTAAGTGAAAAAAAAAGAAGTCGCCAAGCACTATACTGCGTATAGGAATGGTGTGGAAAACACAAACATATTTTTACTTCCATTTTAATTTGTATGTGTATGCATTTTTTTATATTTGCAAAAATCTTGTAAAGAAAGACCAGGATGTTTAAATATAGGAAAACGAGGTAACAGGGTAGAGGACTAGAAATAGGCATGATACTTCTCCAAATATGCCTTGTTATGTAGTTCTAACTTTGGAAACAGTGAAAACTTTAACATTTCAAAAGTGAAGTTAAACTTAAGAAGCAATTTCTAAAAATAAAAAAACAAATTGAGGAACCACTAAAAAAAGAATTATTCCTAGAACACAGCTATTTTGACCCTATATTTTAGCAATACATATTCTAAGGAACAAATAGAGCAGTAAGTTCATGTAAACTTTACTCAGTAACCAAATAGTCAGTAGTAATACTGTTATTTTTATTTTTAATCTATTTTTTACTCCTTATAATATAAATAATTACTTAATGTTATTAGGTAATAGTATTTTCAATGTAAGTTAAAAAGATAAAACTATTAAAATCAGTGTTACATTTAAAGCCCTGTAATATTAAATTTAATTTAGGAATAACAGTATGAACTCTAAATTGTTATTTTCTTTTCAAACGTATATATTCCCAACAAACAAACAAACAAATAAAAAATACATATTCCCTAGCTCTGTCCTTTGAAAAGGACTAGAAGTAATGACAATCTAATAACTATGAAATATATGTAGAAACCAGAGTGTAGTCTCCAAATATCATTCCTCATTGAAAGGATCCAGAACTCCTTGGAGGAATGGCTCATTCCAGGTCTAGAAGATAGAAGATAAACCAGGGAGGGACCAGAATGCAAGAAAGTTGTCTTGTCAAAAAGATAATATGATATGATTACAGTTGGCTAAAGATGGAACTAGACAACAAAAGTAATACTAAATGCAATTGATCAAGTATATAAAACCCACAAATTTGTAGTTATACTAAAAAAAATTTAAATTCCATACATTGGACATGATTGCTAGTAATTAGGTACCAAGTCCTTAAAAGTAAAGAATTTGGCATTTTTCTTGACTTTCCTGTATGGACAGTATTTCAAGGTAATCAAATAGCTCTAGTTCATTGAAAGGGTTTTTTTTACAGAAATGACACTGATAAATAAATAATTAGGGAGTCACGATTTTGTAATCCCTAATAAAATGGATTCAGACTACCATCCTAATAGATACAATTATTAGATAAAATATTGACGAGAACCTCACTGATCAGTCTTAAAGTGGGACAAGCAGATATCATGGGCTTCCTGATGTAACATGAAGCACACAGTAGCACCTATAAAGTATTCTTGCCAGAAGAGTCTGATGGAGTCTGAATCTAATCATACCTCTAAAGCCAAACTTCATTTCTAGAAAATGGGGGGGGGGGGAGGACAAAGCAAATGACACTACAAGGAAGAAAACACATAAACTCAGAATGTAGGACTAGTCTATACAACCACTGACCTAATGTGGTAGTCTGTACATGTCAATGTGGCTAGAATTTAGTCCCTAGTTATTTCAAGCAAACGCTAATCTAAGTGTTGCTGTGAATGTATTTTGTCTATGCAATTAAGTCCATAGTCAACTGACTTTAAGTAAGGGAGATTATCCTACATAATCTGGATGGGTCTGATTCATCAGTTGAAAGAATTTAAGAGCAGAACGGAGGCTGTTCAGAAAAATTTTGTGCATAATGGTTTCTGCTCATGCCCATGAGTTCCATTTCTATCTTGTCTTACCAGCTCTCCCAACTGAGTAAGCCAATTCTTTGCAATAAATCTCTTAGTATATATCACCTACTTAGTCTGTTTCTCTGGTTGAACCCCAATACACCCAGTTTCTGCAATAAGGTATTAGTTTGAAAAAAGGAGGGGGAGGAGGACTGCTCTCAATTAAAAGAAATTTCAACTATAACAATAAAAAAGTAGTGAGAGACGGGCGCCTGGGTGGCTCAGTTGGTTGAGCAACTGCCTTCAGCTCAGGTCACGATCCCGGAGTCCTGGGATTGAGTCCCACATCAGGCTCCCGGCTCCATGGGGAGTCTGCTTCTCCCTCTGACCTCCCCTCTCATGCTGTCTCACTCTGTCTCTCTCTCTCTCAAATAAATAAATAAAATCTTAAAAAAAAAAAAGTAGTGAGAGTACAAATTTACTACCTGTAAGGACATATTTTAGATAACCTGGGAAATATAATTATGAACTTGCTGCTTCTAGTCCTTGTTTTCCTTGTAGCAAAGTGATTAACTGACCTGGATTTTTGTCTCTGGGAGAAAATTTTGTCATTTCCCATTGGTCTGTCTGTGGCAGCAAGGACCCAAAAGACCAAGGTGGATAGTTCACAGGCTTGGAGCAAGTATTCTCTTTGTTGTTCTTGAACTTTCTGACTTCATTTCCCTGGCCCTGTCAGTATACATTGGCTCGATCTTTCCTTGCGTTATATATGATAAAGGTAAGGTTTGAGTTTGCACTTGCATAAGGAGAAACATGACTTCTTTGCTCTGCGGTTATTAGGCCTACGTGGCTTAGGGAAAAAACAAACAAACAAAAAAACAGACTTCCAGCTAGAAGATTTTAAAGGAGAGAGGTGGCCGATTGATAGTATCAAAACACTGATGTGACAGCTAGGGAAGAGAATGTTAACTTGTCTCCTAGCCAAAAAAAGGTTGTCAGAGAAGTAGATTCCTCTGATTTCAGTAAGGCAGAAAGTGTTAGAAGGAAAAGCAAATAAGGACAGAGGAGTTGTTGGCAGGAGAATGGGAATTCCTGAGGTCAAACTGAAGTAGCTAAGGGAGAGAGGAAGCTAATCTGGAGTGAGTGAAGATGAGGTATGCAAAAGGAGAGTGAACTATAAAGAGTTGCAGAGATCAGTGACCGTAGGCCATAGCAATAAAGGATTGTGGGCAAGAGTGTTAAGAGGTGGTTTGAAATAACATGGTAACAATGGGGGTAGGCAGTATATAGAATGACTCTCCTCAAGATCCAGGTAGAGCTTTGAGGCAAAGGGATGGTAAAATCATCCATTTAAAATAAGTTCCCAATGGGACTCCTGGGTGGCTCAGTTGGTTAAGCAGCTGCCTTTGGCTCAGGTCATGATCCCAGTGTCCTGGGATCGAGTCCCACATTGGGCTCCTTGCCTGGCAGGGAGCCTACTTCTCCCTCTGCCTTTGCCTGCCACTCTGCCTGTGCTCGCTCGCTCTCTCTAACAAATAAATAAATAAAAATCTTTAAAAAAAAAAGTTCCCAAACACTGGGGTCCATTTTCTTGATACGTTCTGGCCCATTACTCAACACCAGCACCTGTATGTTATAGACTTAATAAAGACAACGTTTTAAGTTGCTTAGTTTGGCAGCAAGATACAAGATGGACCGAATAAATAAATATGTTTCAGAATAAGTTGATTGGCTAAGATGTTGTTATACTAATCTATCTGTCAGATACCAAGGAACTTATATTGAGATGGTAATATGGAATGGGTTAAGCTCAATAGTAGAAATATAATGAAGTAGCTAAAACTTGTGGTTCTGAAATCAGATAGTGGATTTGAATCCCTGCTCTACCATTTATTAACTATGTGACCTTGGGCAATTTATTTAACCTTTGTAGGACTGTTTTCTATAAAATTGAGATAATATTGATATCTATCTTTTAGGGATTGTGAGGCTTACATGAGATAATTCATATAGAATACTTTTGGTACCTGACACACACTAAGAACTCAAAAAAAAAAAAGGATAAAAAAATAAAACTAGAAGAAATTATAAAGAAAGTACAGGACAGCATGACAGAATGCTTTAGGAGACAGAAATCTCTTCATAAGTTTTAGCCTGGGAGACCAGAAGGAATACTGAAGCTCCTTTGAGAAGAAGGTTGTTGAATTCAGGTGCCCATTACTGTAGTATATTCATTCCTCTGGGAGATACTCTATATAAATACGGAAATACAGGATTAGAACACTGATGAAGGATAACAACAGGCAATGTTGATTAGGAAATTATCTGAATACAGATGATAATTGAAGTTATGAGTGCCTGAGTTCCTCAAATTTTCAAAAATAAAAGCAGAAAACTGAGGACAGAGCTTGAGAAGAAACAACCAGAAAGGACATAAAAACCTCAATACGCATTATCCTAGAAGACGATGAAGCTCTAATCTTAATTACAGGTAGCCAGCTGTTCCTCTGTATTCTACACTAATATAATTAAAAGCAGTAATGTATTGAGGAAAAGCACTACACCAGTGGCCAGGAAATCTGGATTCTAATCCAGTTTAGTTAATTTGCTCTGTGCTCCTTAGGTGAATCACTTGTCATCTTTGGAGCTCAGTTTCCTTACTACAGATGAAGAATGTTGGACTAAATGATGTATTAGTTCTTTTAACTTCATGATTTTATGAATAAATATAGGAAGTTAAAAATGTTTATAATCCGGGGCACCTGGGTGGCTCAGTGGGTTAAAGCCTCTGCTTTCGGCTCAGGTCATGATCTCAGGGTCCTGGGATCGAGCCCCACATCGGGCTCTCTGCTCAGCAGGGAGCCTGCTTCCTCCTCTCTCTCTGCCTGCCTCTCTGCCTACTTGTGATCTCTGTCTGTCGAATAAATAAATTTAAAAAAATGTTTATAATCCAAAATCACTCAGAGCCTTCCTCATATTTTCCCACAGTCCTGTCACAAATGTTTAATAACCTTACAAAAAGCAGGAAGCAGGGGCGCCTGGGTGGCTCAGTGGGTTGAAGCCTCTGCCTTCAGCTCAGGTCATGATCCCAGGGATCGAGCCCGGCGTCAGGCTCTCTGCTCAGCGGGGAGCCTGCTTCTCCCCATCTCTCTGCCTGCCTCTCTGCCTACTTGTGATCTCTGTCTGTCAGGTAAATAAATAAATCTTTAAAAAAAAAAAAAAGCAGGAGGCATTCAACATACTTTCCTAGAAAAAGAGTTTCAAAAGTCTCTCAAATTTTCCTGGTCTTCACTACAGGGCTGTGTTTACTACAATTTTATTGAAGCCTCTGTATTTTTTTTTTAATTTGTTTATTTATTTGACAGAGAAAGAGCACAAGCAGAGGGAGCAGCAGGCAGAGGGAGAGGGAGAAGCAGGCTTCCCACTGAGCAGAGAGCCTGATGCAGGACTCCATCCCAGAACCCTGGGATCATGATCTGAGCCGAAGGCAGCCACTTAGCCAACTAAGCCACCCAGGCATCCTGAAGCCTATGTAAAATATGAAAATCTGAATACATATTACAAATTATAAGATTCATTACAAAAGGATCCATTCCTCTTATAAAAGAATTAACTTAGTGGTTTCTTCTTCCATAACTCATGCTATTTATATTTAATGTTCCCTACAAACACTTTCCTACACCTTTTTTATATGTAGGAAAAATAAAGGTTTCCTTAGCCTGCTACAAAATGACTTCATAATTCCTATCTCAGAATTTCTAATCTCTTCTATTATGATGTTTAAGATAACCCTTATTACTGTTTTAAGGTTTTATTACTTTAGTTAAATCATTATGCTTTGACAAATTCAGGGGGAAAGCTCTAATGATGAGAAGAAATTATCTAGAGATGTTGATAATAATACTAATTTTAAAATATTTTAATCTTGTAATCTCTCCTATAGTGCAATCTTCACTACACTTTCTATGAAATATAAAAAGAACTACTTGAATTTTATAAAATGAAAGCAATGCAGGGATTTCCTGACTCCCAGGCTCATATTAGGTTGTAATATAAAGACTTCTTTAAAAATTTAAATAGGTTGTTTTTCCTCCCAAATTTATGAGGTATAATTTGCATATAATAAACTGCATATGATAAAAATATACAATTTGAGAAGTTTTGACATGTATTCATCTGTGAAACCATCACTACAATCAAGAAAATTAACACATCCATCACTACAAAATGTTTCCCCTTTGTGATACTGCCCTCTCACCCATCTCAACACCTCATTTTTCATCCCTCCCATCCCACTGATTTCCTTTTATCACTATAAATTGGATTTTCTAGAATTTTAAATCAATGGAATCACACAGTATGTATTCTTTTTTGTCTGGCTTCTTTCACTCAGAAATCTATTCTGAGTCTATCAAATTGTTCATTCCTTCTTATTGTCAAGTAGTATTCCATTGTGTAGATATACCACAATTTGTTTCCATTCACCGGTTGAGTTGTTTCTAGTTTCTAGTTTGGGCCTATCACAAATAATGCTGAAATGAGTATTCATAGTCTTTGTGGGTAAATACCTAGGAGTGGAATGGCTGTATCATATGGTAGGTGTTATGTTGAGCTTTATAAAGAAATGGCCAAATTTCCACTTTAAGAAATGGTCCAAAATAGTTACATGATTTTTTATTCCCAAAACGCAGTATTAAAAATTCCAATTTTTCCACATCCTTATCAACAATTTGTATGATCAGTCTTTTAAGTTTTAGCCATTCTGTGACCAGGGTGTATGGTGATACCTCATGGTACTTCTACTTTGCATTTCCCTGATGACTAATGATGCAACTTCTCATGTGTTTGTCATCAATATATCTTCATCGATGAGGCTGAAGGGTTAAAGTAACTCCATTTTGAGGCAGTAGCCATTTTTTTGTTTACATTTAACTATGAGTGACCCAGAGCGCACATAAATTCCAGGAATTGACCTGTGTTGAACTTAACCAGAGCTTACATAAATTCCAGACAAGGAGACAGGAATTCCAGGAACAGAATTGGTTACTAAATCACAAACTACCCCCACTTCGTAGATAAGTTAATCAAGACCCAACCGGTCTTGCTACTCCCTACAACTTTCCCACCCTGGTACAAACAACTTTCAAAAAATATCCCCTAGACAAAGTAGCCAATGCCCGCTGAACAGCACAGCTTAAGCAACCCCAGCACCAATCATTTTAAAGGTCGCCTATACGTGTGATTTTGCACCCAATACTTCGTGGTTTTTGCCTTTATAAGCCCTGTGAAATTTCAGCTCGGGGCCTTCCTCCTAAACTCCACTGTGTCGGTGTGTAGGACGAGGCCTGAGCTGCAGCCCGCCTGAATAAAGCCTTGCTTTTGCATTTCGGAATGTCTGGCTCTCGGTGGTCTTCTTGGTGGTGGTCTTGCGATCTGAGCATAACAAGGTGTCTTGTTTAAATTTGATGGCCAATTTTAAAAAATTGGTTCTTTGCTTACTGACTTATAATTACAAGTTCTTTATATATTCTGATTAGAAGTCCTTTATCAAATATATGCTTTGCAAATACCTTCCCCCACTCTATGGCTTGCCTTTTTACTTTCTTAAGTATGTTTTGAAAAGAAGTTTTAATTCTGATAAAGTAGAATTTGATAATTTTCTCCCTTCTACGATTTATACTTTGTGTGCCATATTTAAGAAATCTTTGCTAAATCCAAAGTAACTGAGTTTTTTTTTTTCTTATACTGTTGTCTATGAGTTTTAGAATTTGGAGAATTTAATAGATTTTCCTGTTTCTTCAATTGTAAAATGAAGGTATTAATAATACCTACCTCATAGGATTGCTATGAGGATTAAATTAATACCTTTAAAGTACTTAGAATAGGTCTTGTTCTAATGATCAATAAATATTATCCATTATTAGAGGGCAGGATTAATTCTTCACAGGATAAATCTACAAATGACTGAAGGACAAGTGCCCAAACATTAAGAATTATGAATAGTTTAAATTAGCTGCTAAGTAGCTTCATTTAGTTTCATCTACCATAAGTAGTTTAAATCTGAGTTTAAATCCTTGCTCTGCTGTTTACCCGCTATGTAACTTTGAGCAAACTACTTAAACAAGAGCAATGCCTGGAAGGTGACCTAGTATATAGTATGTGGCCCACAACATGCTATATATGTGTGGGTAGGTGTATAAAAAATATACTAGGGCGCCTGGGTGGCTCAGTGGGTTAAAGCCTCTGCCTTCAGCTCCGGTCATGATCCCAGGGTCCTTGGATCGAGCCCCACATCCGGCTCTCTGCTCAGCAGGGAGCCTGCTTCCTCCTCTCTCTCTGCCTGCCTCTCTGCCTACTTGTGATCTCGATCTCTCTGTGTTAAATAAATAAATAAAAATCTAAAAAAATATATATATATATATATATATACCTATATATATATATACTATATCTCCTTGACGGACAGCGACAGTATCACCAGCATGTGCTCATAATAATTGCTGCCATCCATGAGATGCCATCTATGAGAGGGGGCCCTGTGCTAATTACTTCCCATACAGTCTTCTGCGCTTCTTAATTCTAGCTAGGTGAGTATAATCGGCCCACTCCTGGTAAATAACAAGATTACCTTTGTGTAGCTATGACCAGTGGGAGGTTGGAGGCCTAATAAGGCGGGGTTTGGACGCCAACCCCAGACCAAACCCGGGATTTACAGTGCGGCCTTTGTCAACAACTGGGCCCTCCACAGCTGCTGGGGAGATGTCTCCAGGAGAGGCGGCAGCTGGCCAGGCCAGAGCCAAGTCCACCTCACAGGGCCGCGCCTCAGGTAGCCTGCCAGGCGAGGCTTCTCCCGCCGCCTCTGGGCACGGCCCACTCCTGGGCCTCCACCCTCCCCACTCGGACGGCCTCAGGGGCTCGGGGGTCGAAGGTCAGACAGAGGCCAGAGAGCGCGGGAGCAAAGGGCTGCCTTGGGAGGGAGGTTGGCCACCGTTTCCAGGCAACACGCTGGGGGGGGCGGGGGCAGAGCTTCTGCGTCACTGAGGTGCGACCCGGTCGCAGGCCGAGGCGGTGTCGCCGCCGCCCGCGGGTCTGAGCGGCGGGCTGAGGCGAAGCTGCCACCGCCGGAAGCGCGATGCCTTGAACCTGGGGTGAGCTGCCCGGTGCTGTCCTTTCGCCATTTCCCTTCCTTGTTGCTCCAAGACCCTAGGGCTGGGAGGACAGACACCCGCCAGTCCTCAGTTGCCGAGAGGCGCTTCATTGGGGAAACAGGCCTGGCCCTGCCACCTTTCCTAGGCCTCGGCTTAGGGCGCAGCGCTGGCTTGGGAGGCCCTTCCGTGGACGCTATCTCCCTAGTTTCCAGTGACCGGGGCTGCAGATGGCTTGTCCGGTAGGAAGGGTCATTCTGGGGAACCAGAAGAGAGTGTGTCCTTCTCGAGCGGGGAACCGCTTTTGAATATTGCCGCCGGCGCAGTCAGTGGGCCCGCGG
Source organism: Taxidea taxus jeffersonii (assembly GCA_003697995.1). Taxonomy (NCBI): domain Eukaryota; kingdom Metazoa; phylum Chordata; class Mammalia; order Carnivora; family Mustelidae; genus Taxidea; species Taxidea taxus. The sequence continues at coordinate 28,574 of ML105615.1, read as the reverse complement.
ATGTAGCTGTTGGTTAAAAGTGCAGGTGCGCTTGAGGAGGGGCACAGGCGTCTAGGATGACCAGAGGGTGGCGGGTGTGCGTAGCAAACACACGGATGCTGCAGAAACCTGTGTGCCCCTGCCGCACTCGACACCCCAGATTAGAAACCCTTACCTCGGGCGATAGTTCAGAAATGGCCAGGTGGGTCTGCTTAGCCGGCCTCCCATTGCTAAATTACCTTACACTGCCCGTCCTCCCAAAGGGCTTGCCTGATCAAACCAGCTACCTTGGCCCGATTGGAGACAAAAAGTTATCTTGCTGGGAAACCTGGGTGGCTCAGTGAGTTAAAGCCTCTGCCTTCGGCTCAGGTCATGATCCCTGAGCCGCGCAGAGGGCTCTCTGCTTAGCAGGGAGCCTGCTTCCCCCTTCTCTCTGCCTGCCTCTCTGCCTACTTGTGATCTCTGTCAAATAAATAAATAAAATCTTTTTAAAAAAAGTTATCTTGCTAATAATTGTAATAACTATTCTTGGAAAGGAAGCCTTCTGTGTTAGCGTTTGCAGTGATTTATTCTTTTATGTGTGTTGTGTTACCAAATGTGGATTTACTGCTGTTATTCAAATTTATCCCTAGCCCTTTTATTAAATTTCAGTCTACGTTCATATTCCAGCCCTGTCCTATTTCATGTTGCCAAGTGATTTAGTTCTTTCTTCTGGTATATTTATAAAGCTGCCTTAACAACACTTACTATGGTTTGTTTGTAAGTCTTAGATCTTCTGCATAAAGTTATTTTTCAGCTCTTCTCTGTCCATTCAGAATTTCATCTGGGCTATGAGGTGCCATGGATCAACAATCCTAAATCAGTAACCTCTATCCTGAAGTCACTTCTAAGAAATGATGCTTTCTGAATTGAAAACTCAAAAGTAGAATGGATTTTTGTCCTTCCCTTTGATTCTCCCTGACTGCGGTTCTAAGTGGTTTCCTCTAGAATATGATCCTAGGTTTCAAAATGTGTTCTTTGTCATTTGATGTGAGGGAACTGTGTAGACTGATCCTTCTTATTTCATGTCTAAACACTTAACACACTTCTGTTCCCCTTCTCCCAAAAAGGCAAGGGAGGTCCAGAGAGAGTTCTTACAAGTCTTGTTAGTGTGTTTTTCTAAATATGAAATGTATTTAGTAAGCACAGCAGTGCTATCAGAAATCCATAGTCTTAATCTCAAGTACTCTCTTTTGGTAGTTTTTCTTTCTTTAATTTTTTTTTCTTAATTAAGATCTTTGAGGGGCACTTGGGTGGCTCAGTGGGTTAAGCTCTGCCTTCAGCTCAGGTCATGATCTCAGGGTCCTGGGTTCGAGCCCCACATCGGGCTCTCTGCTCACCCAGGAGACTGTTTCCCCCTCTCTGCCTGCCTCTCTGCCTACTTGTGATGTCTCTCTCTGTCAAATAAATAAATAAAATCTTTAAAAAAAAAAAAAAAAGATCTTTGAGCCCAGAACAAGTATTCCAGCTCCTATAGTAACTGGTCTAATTGTTTCCTTATGAACCTGTTAATAGCTGCTATTAATTTCTTGTCTTGCAGAACAGCTGATATCTGGTTACAGATCTAGAATTTGATTAAGCAGTGAGTAGTAAAATAAAGAGTACCCTTAAGGATCTAATTTTTAGAACTTAGTTTTTACCACTGATGTTAAAGCTAACTTAACAATGAATGTAGTTGATGATTATTTCAATTATAAATATCATTTTTGTAAATAAAGAAGTCAATACAAAAATTCATGGAGAACAGGTTTCAGAGAGGTTTTCTAAATACTACAAAATACTACAGTACTTGTCACCTAGTCATTTTACTGTACTTTCAGGCTTCTTAGTTTTGCTTTAATCCTTTTATGAATGGATATGGTTTAAACATTCATGGAGCTTTTTGCTTTGTTTTGTTTTTTTGTTTTGCCAGTTATCCATGATGTGATTTTTATATCTTTGTAATGAATATTTGAGCTACAACAATTCATTTGTTAGAAAAAGAAGTAATCAAGTGTATCTTACCACCCACTAGAAAATGTGGCATTTTTGAAATTCTTGATATTCTTATGAGTTTCAAAATAACATTTATTCTTTATTTAGAAAATCCTTCAATCCTGGTTTTTTGAAAGCACACCACAGGCATACCTTGGAGACATTGCAGGTTCAGTAACAGACCACCACAGTAAAGCAAATATTGCAGTAAAGCGAGTCAAATGAATTTTTTGGTTTCCCAGTGCATATAAAAGTTACGTTTACACTATACTGTAGTCTGTTAAGTGCAACAGCATTATGTCTAAAAAAAAAAAAAAGTGTATGCCTTCATTTAAAAAATACTTTATTGCTAAAAAACGCCAACCATCATCTGAGCTTCCAGCAAGTGATAATTTTTTTTTTTGCTGGTGGAAGGTCTTACGTCAGTGTTGATGGCAATTGATTGATCAAGGTGATGGTTGAAGGTTGGCGTGACTATGGCAATTTCTCAAACTAAGACAGTAATGAAGTTTGCCTCATTGATTGACTCTTGTTTTCATGAATGATTTCTCTCTAGCATGTAATGTTATCAAAATTGGAATCAGTTTTCAAATTGACTTCTCAAATCCTACCATTGCTTTACCAACTAAGTTTATGTAATATTCTAAATCCTTTGTTTTCATTTAAACAGTCTTCACAACATCTTCACCAGAAATAGATTCTATCTCAGGAAACCAATTTCTTTGTTCATCCATGAGAAGCAGCTCCTCATCCATTGAAGTTTTGTCGTGAGATTACAGCAATTCAGTCACATCCTCAGGCTCTACTTCTAATTCTCGTTCTCTTGCTCTTTCCAGCCACATCTGCGTTATCTCCTCCACTAAAGTCTTGAACCCCTCAAAGTCATCCATGACCTGTAGAAACAACTTCTCGCAAACTGCTGTTCACATTGACATTTCTATCTCTTCCTATGTATCATGAATGTTCTTAATGGCATCTGGAATGGTGAATCATTTCCAGAAGGTTTTCATTTGACTTTGCCCAGATCCATCAGAGGAATTGCTATCTGTGGTGGTTATAGCCTCACAAAACGTTAACGAATAAGACTTGAAATTACTACTTGATCCATGAGCTATAGAATGGATGTTGTGTCAGCCACCATGAAAATAATATTAATCTCACTGCACATCTCCATCAGAGCTCTTGGGTGACCAGGTGCATTGTCAATGAGCAGCAATAATTTGAAAGGAATCTTTTTTTCTGAGCAGCACGTCTCTACAGTGGGCTTAAAATATTCAGTAAGCCATATTGTAAACAGATGTGCTGTCATCCAGACTTTATTGTTCCATTTTTAGAGCATAGGCAGAGAGTAGATTGAGCATAATTCTTAAGGGCTGTAGGATGACTAGAATGGTAAATGAGCACTGGCTTCAATTTAAAGTCACCAACTATAGGGGCTCCTGGGTGGCTCAGTTGGTTAACCGTCTGCCTTCCATTCAGATCATGACACCAGGGTCCTGGGATTGACCTTCTCCCTCTCCCTCTGCCAGCTGCACCTGCTTGCACTCTTTCTCTCTCAAATAAATAAATAAAATCTTAAAAAAAATAAATAAAATCACCAACTGCAATAGCCCCTAATAAGAGAGTCAGCCTGCCCTTTGAAGCTTTGAAGCCAGGCATTGACTTCTCCTCTCTAGCTATGAAAGTCCTAGATGACATCTTCTTCCAGGAGAAGGCTGTTTCATCTACACTGGATGTCTGTTGTTTAGTGCCACCTTCATGACTTTTCTGAGATCTTCTGGATAACTCCCTTCAGCTTCTGTATCAGCACTTGCTGCTTTACCTTGCACTTTAATGTTACCGAGATGACTTCTTTCCTTAAACCTCACGAACCAACCTCTGCTAACTTCAGACTTTTCTTCTGCAGCTTTCTCACCACACACAACCTTCTTTGTAGAATTGAAGGGGGTTAGGACTGTGCTCTGGATTAGGCTCTGGCTTAAGGGAACGGTGTGACTGGTTCGATCCTCTATCTAGACCACTAAAACTTTCTCTGTATCAGCAATGAGGCTGTTTCACTTTCTTATCATTTGTGTTTTCCCTAGAGTAGCACTTTTAATTTCTTTCAAGAACATTTCTTTTGCATTCATAAGTTGGTTAACTGGTGCAAGAGGCCTAGCTTTTGGCCTATTTCAGCTTTTGGCATGCCTTTTTTACTAAGCTTAAACAGTTCTAGCTTTTTTTTTTTTTTAAAGATTTTATTTATTTATTTGACAGACAGAGATCACAAGTAGGCAGAGAGGCAGGCAGAGAGGAAGGGAAGCAGACTCCCTGCTGAGCAGAGAGCCCGATGTGGGACTTGATCCCAGAACGCTGGGATCATGACCTGAGCCGAAGGCAGAGCCTTTAACCCACTGAGCCACCCAGGCACTCCTCAGGTCTAGCTTTTGACTTAAAGTGAGAGGCGAGTGACTCTTCCTTTCACTTAAACACTTAAAGGCTGTTGTAGGGTTATTAACTAGCCTAATTTCAATATTGTTGTGTCTAGGGGAATAGGGAGGCTAATGTAGAAGGAAAGAGATGGGGGAACAGCTAGTCTGTGGAGCAGTCTGAATAGACATAACATTTATCAATTAAGTTTGCTATCTTATATGGGTGCAGTTCATGGCACCCAAATACAATCACAATAGTAACTTAAAGATCACTGATCACAGATTATCATAACAGATATAATAATCATGAAAAAATTTGAAATATTGCAAGAATTACTAAAATGTTACAAGAAATGAAGTGAGCAAATGGTTTTGTTCCAAATTGATTTTCTCCATGCAGGGTTGCCACACACCTTCAACTTGAGGGTGGGGGGTAAGAGGCAATATTTGTGAAACACAGTAAAGCCATGTGCAATAAAGCAAGTTGTGCTTTTATATCCTGCCAGAAAGGACAAAATTATAGGTGGCATAGTAATATGAGACCTGCTGGTTCTTTGAAATCTTTTTACTGGAGATTTAACTTTGTCTGAATTCTATGTCAGTAATTGGCAAATTATATTCCTGTGCTGTACTACTATTGCATGATTTAGAGGTAATGATTTTGATAATATCAAATAATGAATATATCTCAACTTATATATATGTTAATTTAGTGATACATTTTTTCAATTTTATATTTTTTCTTACATTTTTAAAATTTCAACTTCTCTCTAAGTGTTTAATAGATGAACGAACAAATTAGCAAGAGTCAAAAGAATACTAAGTGAACAATAATAAAAAAAACTGTCAACAATATTTATTGTATCCGTTCATAAACATTTATTGTATGTTTATGTATCTACCAGAAGAGAGAACACAGCTTCTGTCCTCAGGAAGCCCACAGAGAGGGATGGTCAAGTGACCTAACTGATGATATGTGCTATTTTATAAAAGAATGTGCCGAGTCACCAAAGAGGGACACTGAAAAACCCGTGGCGGGTGGCTAGAGGGTGGGCACAACAGACTGTTTTTGTGAACATTCACCCTTGGTTTGTTTTTATAATGCATATAGATCACAGAGCCATATTTTTATGCTAGTGATGCATATTAATATTAATCATTATCATTATTCTATGGTATTCAAAATGAACTGTAAATTCCAGACCCTATCCACTGAACCAGGTTGAGAACCACTGCCCAGGCTCTCTTAGTGTCTAAATAGTGTCACCTTTTAATCAAAGGAGTTAGTGATTAGGTTTCCCAGATACCAACTACGATTACAGGATAAAAAGTTAATATGCTGCCTCAAATTATAAACCTTATTCAAAGTTAGACCATCAGATCAAAACAATGCAGAAACAAAGGGACCATTTTCTAACTCAATAAATAAATGACCATGGCTTCTTTTTAAATATCTGTCTGGTAGGCACATTGGTTAAATTATCACATGTTTTCTTAAATATTAAGATCATGTATTTCAAAGGTTTAATTTTTTTCTTTGTTAAGTGTGGAGGTGTAATTTAAAATTTTCAGTCTAGTTAGTTAGAATTTTTTACAGCATTTGGATTGGATTAGTATAGGAAAGCTAAAGGGAATTTAGGTTTCACTTTGGGAATGAAATACTAGGTTAGAAATCACCTACTCTATTTCTCACCCAAGCAAAAGTCTTCTCTAAAACTTACTTATTAGATGAACTTCTAATCTTTAAACACCTCCACACTTCCAATGAAAACAAACTGGCATACAAGAGGGCCCTTAACACCTTTGGATAATTGTGGATGATAGGAACTTTTTATTTGACCTGAATTTGCCTAATTCACACTTACTGGCCATTCTTTTCATTGTAATTATATAAAATAAATCTTTCTTCCTCTTCTACATGAAATATCTCCAAATGTTTGAACAAACCTGTTGGTTGAATTATTATCTAGAATAAGTCCCTTTTTTTTCCTTTTCTAGATCCATAACATTTTGTATACTCTTCCAGTTATGTTAAAATGATTAATGCCCTTTAAAACTGTGACTGCCAGGGCGCCTGGGTGGCTGAGTGGGTTGAAGCCTCTGCCTTCAGGTCGGGTCATGGTCCCAGGGCCCTGGGATCGAGCCCTGCATTGGGATCTCTGCTCAGCTGGAAGCCTGCTTCCTCCTCTCTCTCTGCCTGCTTGTGATCTCTGTCTGGTAAATAAATAAATAAAATCTTTAAAAAAAAAAAAAAAAAGTGACTGCCTAGGGGTGCCTGGGGTGGCCCGCCCAGTCGGCCAACTCTTGATTTCGGCTCAGGTCATGATCTCAGGTTTGTGAGATCAAGCCCCGCATCAGGCTCTGGACTGGGCATGGAACCTGCTTAAGATTTTCCCTCCTCTTCTGTCCCTCCCTCACCTGCCCCCGCCTTAAATAAATAAATAAATAAATAAATAAATAAATAAATAAATAAATAAAATTTTAACTGCCTAGGGCTGATTACAGTACTTCAGTGTGACAGACCCATTACAGAGCACAATAGGACTAGGGTCTTGATCTGGACCTCTGCTTCTAGCAAGAGTTTAGGACTATTTTAACATCTTCTTGTCCTTATTTTACTACTGACTTATTTTGACTGAAACCTTCAGACTTTATGTTTTAATTGCTTTTAAGCACATCTTATCTGTGTGTTTTTGTGCAGTTGACTTTTCAAAACATTCAGGGTTTAACTTTTAGTCATATATGACACAACTTATTCCATTTCAGAAAATCATTATCAGTTTCAATCTTGATCCTAGGACTCAATGGACAGTATTCATTCAGACCAGTTTTAGCCATCCACTTTGATGGGCAGGCTTGCAGGCTTGTTTCAGGTCATTGGGTCATCAGTAAAACGGTAAACAAACCATCTCTTGGTACTGGTTTCCCTCTCCCTCTGCTTTTTTTATTAACTCTCAGGCACCATGCTCCTTCATACATTAGACCTCTGGCTAAAATGTCCTTTCCTCTCCATGCCTTTGCCCCTATTTGGCTAACTGATCTCAAGTAAAATGTTTGCCTAAGGATTTCCCTGACACAACACCAGGTCAGACCTCCCTTTTTAGGCTTTTGTAGCATCCTGTACTTGTTTGGCTTAGCTTTTCTCATCTTATAATGTATTTATTGGTGTGATTGTTGTCTCTTCCCTGCTGTATCATATGCTCCATGATGGCAAGAACCATGGGTTTTTTTTGCTCACTATTGTATCTCCATGGCCTTAAAAAGGCCATTTACCAACACCAGTTTATAACCCCAACTCCTGATGTTTTTACACATTTTATACATTTACATTTTATATGTTTGAATTAGAACAAGAAAAATAAGGACAAAATGTACATGTATATGTGCGGTATATGTCAGTGTGAAGTTACTGCCTTCTTGGGAAAGACTTATTTTAACATTCTACTTTCCAAATTATAAATGGTTCTTTTTTAAGTTTTTTGTTAAGTTTTGGGGTATTTTGTCTATTTTTGGAAACTGTCTTTACTGAGAATAAAAATAAATGTGCATATAGATATTAACATATATAAAATAAAAGAGGTAAAAATTGAAAAAAAAATGTGCAAACCATGGTACTTTGATATTTTACTAGACTATGAAACCAGAAATCACTAATGTTGAATACCCTAGAGACCACCTCTAAACTAAGATCTTTCCCTTTGGATACAGTTGCTATGAATCCACTTGGCTATATTTAAAATACATAATTTTGCCTTTGGAGATTTTTTTGGTGACATGGGTCTTCCTCAATGACTTCATTTCATTTATCTCTGTAATGTAATATTTATTGTTGCCAAGTAGGCTCAAATTCAAAACAGTAATTGTTGGGTTTTCTTTTTTAGTATAATTCTACTTTTCCTTTATTTAATGTGACTAAAAGAATAAATCTCAAGAACAGTAACTTAAATTTTAATACCAAAAGCAAATTTACATATTTGTGGTTACTGAGAACTCTTATTGTTAATGGCTTTATATTTTAGAGTTACACATATTTCATTAATATGTATAAAAATATAAAGAAGTAAAATATATAAATAAATAAATTTTATTTACTTATTATGACTAAATAAAATATAAATAAAAATATAAATCAATAAAATATGAATAGGTATTAAAGAGTTGGACCTTTATTATTTTTTAATTAAATAATAACACAGATTTCCTGGCAAACTTTTCCTATAAAATTGTTACTATTTAACCTGCTCCTAATCTCAGGAAACAAACTGAGGGTTGCTGGAGTGGAGGGGGGTTGGAGGGATGGGGTGTCTGGGCGATGGACATTGGGAGGGTATGTGCTGTGGTGAGCGCTGTGAAATGTGTAAGACTGATGAATCATAGACCTGTACTTCTGAAACGAATAATACATTATATCTTAATTTTAAATATATATATATATTAATATATAGAGATATATAGATAGTCATTTAGGGATGCCTGGGTGGCTCAGTCGGCTAAGCGTCTGCCTTCTGCTCAAATCATAATCCCACAGTCCTTGGATCGAGCCCCAGAGGAAGGCCTGGGGCAAGGTGGGTGGGAGGGTCTCTTGGTCTCTTTAAAACAACAGTGGCTATGAGGTTAGACCCAGGGCACCTGCTTTCAGAGCTGCCTCTCCCTTTATCCCCAGGAGACAGGAAATCCCTGCAGGTGTCTGAAGATAACCTCCTTTATGCTTTTCTTGGAGTGGGGAAAGAGCTCCCCCAGAAGCCAGTTACCCCCCAATGCAAGGTGCTCCCTTGGCTGGGTGGGAGTTCCTGCTGTTCCATTTCCTCTCTGTAGCTCTGGATGGGTTTCCTACACTCTACACCCAGTTCCCGACATTTAGAGGGATAGCACCTACCCCTCAGGGTGGCTGCAAGGGATAGCACCTACTCTCAGGCAAGTGCTCAATAAACACTGGTTGTGGTCGTTAATGTTCAATCCAAAAAAAAAGAGAGAGAGAGAGAGAGAAGCCTGCTTCTCCTTCTCCCTCTGCCAGTCCCCCTGCTTGTGCTTGCACTCTCTCTCTCTTTCTCTGTCAAACAAGTAAATAAAATCTTTTAAAAAATCATTAAAAAATAAATATATAGTCATTTAAATAAATTCCACCTTAGACACATTTAAGTCTACTGAACTCTCACTTAAAGGTATTCCTAGTTTTTCTTATTTTCTTGAAGTAATGAGTATATTGCTGTTTTTATAGTGTATATCAAAGTAACTTTTATATATATTTGACAGATAACTATGTGAAGCAACATTGTTTCTGGATTTCAAGACATCCTTTCATCATGGGACAGCAATTTTCAGATCAGACACAGTTGGTTCTTAACAAGTTACCAGAAAAAGTAGCAAAACATGTCATATTGGTTCGAGAAAGTGGCTCCTTAACTTATGAAGAATTTCTTGGGAGAGTAGCAGAACTTAATGATATGTAAGGCTTGCTCTTTTTCATTTTACTTTTTCTACCTGACATATGCCCCACATGCTATGACTGTGTAAGAGGTAACCAGAAATATTGATTGGTAAGACTGAATGTTTCAGCAGCAGTGAGCAAATATATATTGAGTACCTACTGTAAGACCTGCTATGTGGCTATTTTAAAACATATATAGGAACAAAGAACCAAACAAACTTAAAATTGAATTTTAAACACGGGCTTATAAATCGATTCTTATTTGAAAGCACTAAAGGTGGGGCTTTGTTAAACAAATATTTAAAAGCCATTGAGAGAGAGGCACCTGGGTGGCTCAGTTGGTTGAGCAACTGCCTACGGCTCAGGTCGTGATCCTGGAGTCCTGGGATCGAGTCCCACATTGGGCTCCCTGCTCAGCAGGGAGTCTGCTTCTCCCTCTGACCCTACCCAGTGTCATGCTGTCTCTCATTCTCTCTCTTTCAAATAAATAAAATCTTAAAAAATAAAGTAAAAATCATTGAGAAAGGGCATAAAAAGATTTGTAAATATTCTGTCAGCTATGCTGTTGATGTTAAAAACTTAGTTGTATGTTTATAATCAAAACATTTCCATCCCAGTGTTTAAGAATCTTCTATGATCATTATTGTTATCTGTCTCTGTATTTTCTTCAAATTTTCTTCTGTGTTTTAAAGTGTTTCTTGAATCTGGTTTCATAGCTCCATTATTTTATAAGACTTTTCATAAAATTAGCAAATGTGTTTTCTCTTTGCAGAACTGCTAAAGTGGCTTCTGGCCAGGAAAAACATCTTCTCTTTGAGGTACAACCTGGGTCAGATTCCTCTGCCTTTTGGAAAGTGGTTGTACGCGTGGTCTGTACCAAGGTGAGAATGATAGAGACTTCCAACTCTGAACTTAAATTCTTTTGGTGATTAGAACCACATTTAATAGTGTAGTATAGTAGAAATAAATGTTAATAATTTGTTATTTATTAATATTTATTTGCAAAACTGTATAAAACACAGTTTTGTTAGTGTTACTGCCTTCCCGGTTAACTGTTTGAATCTCATTGGTTATATAATTGCCATATAGCAGAGATTTTTATAATCAAGGGAGGTGGTAGTAACCTCTTAACCTTCTACCTCTCTTTTCGGATTTTAGCTGGCTGTGGAATCCTAAGGTAATACCCTACTTTAGCTCTAAGATGACTCCTTAAAAATTAAAGTTACCTTAGGAGATCATTTCTTTTAAGAAGAATAGCTTCATTCACTTAATAATTTAAAAATCCGGGGCACCTGGGTGGCTCAGTGGGTTAAAAGCCTCTGCCTTCGGCTCAGGTCATGATCTCAGGTCCTGGGATCAAGCCCCGCATCGGGCTCTCTGTTCAGCAGGGAGCCTGCTTCTCTCCCTCTCTCTCTGCCTGCCTCTCTGCCTACTTGTGATCTCTCTCTCTGTGTCAAATAAATAAACAAAATCTTTAAAAAATAATAATTTAAAAATCCATTAGAAGGATTTGGGTATTCTTAGGTTTTGTGTTTTGGTTTTTGTGTGATTTTTCGTTTCTGTTTTCAGAAATTTTTAGTTACAGACTGGATTGTTCACCATCAGTGTACTGTCTTTTAGTTGGTTTTTAAATCTTAGGTAATTGAGTATTGCTAAAATTGCTAAAAAATCTAATAGCAGCTGTCATAGAGTATGAGTAAGACTCATCCACCAACGGGTAGATTAGAGAGGTGGTAATTAATCTTTTTGAGGCCATAAACCTTTTGTTGAAAATGAAGGAATGCACTTTATTAGGCCTTCTCCTACCCCAACTCCTGCCCTAAAACAAACAATAAAACCATCCATATGCATGTAAATAATAAATTGAGCATTCATGAATGCCCTGAATTCCATTCCTGATCAATCTGTAAAGAACTACTGGGTAAGGACATTTTTTTCTTTAGTGTCATGGACCCTGAAGGTTACCCAAATAATATGCCATGTTTTCCCAGTGGGTCGATTGCCAGTACTATGCTTTAAGTGTAGAAGGATTGATTATTGATATTTGATCAAATTAGATGTTCTAATCAACTTAAGTAGTAAAAGAACTTTAAAGAGTTTTAGAGAAGCAAAGACAGAGAGATGTTAATTCCATACGCCTGAAGGTGAGTGGCACTTGTTAAGGTTTGCAGTTGATTGAGAGAGAATACACAACATAGTTTATTTTTTTTTTAAGATTTTATTTATTTATTTGACAGAGATCACAAGTAGGCAGAGAGAGAGGAGGAAGCAGGCCCCATGCAGAGCAAAGAGCCCAATGCAGGGCTCGATCCCAGGACCCTGGGATCATGACCTGAGCCGAAGGCAGAGGCTTTAACCTACTGAGCCACCCAGGTGCCCCTACACAACATAGTTTAATACCATTTAGCTGGGTCTATCCACACTAAACATTTACTTATGTTGATTATTTTTTATAAACATATATTATTAGCCCCAGGGGTACAGGTCTGTGAATCGCCAGGTTTACACACTTCACAGCACTCACCATAGCACATACCCTCCCAAATGTCCACAACCCCATCTCCCTCTCCATACCCCCCCCTCCCCCTGGCAACCCTCAGTTTGTTTTGTGAGATTAAGAGTCTCCTGTGGTTTGTCTCCCTCCTGATCCCATCTTGTTTCATTTATTCTTTTCCTACCCCCCAAACCCCCCACGTTGCATTGCCACTTCCTCATATCAGGGAGATCATATGATAGTTGTCTTTCTCTGATTGACTTATTTCGCTAAGCATAATACCCTCTAGTTCCATCCATGTCGTCGCAAATGGCAAGATTTCATTTCTTTTGATGGCTGCATAGTATTCCATTGTGTATGTGTGTATATATATATATATATACCACATCTTCTTTATCCATTCATCTGTTGATGGATATCTAGGTTCTTTCCATAGTTTAGCTGTTGTGGACATTGCTGCTATAAACATTCGGGTGCACGTGCCCCTTCGGATCAGTACATTTGTATCTTTAGGGTAAATACCCAGTAGTGCAATTGCTGGGTCGTAGGGTAGCTCTATTTTCAACTTTTTGAGGAACCGCCATGCTGTTTTCCGTATGTTGATTATTTTTAAAATCCAAATGTTAAAGAGCTATATGATAGCTGTCAGAGAACCATCATTAAAAATTTTTGTATTATTTATTATAGAGGTAACTAATGTGGTACTAGTGTGGGCAGCAGTGTAACTTTATACAGTGTATAACATGTTACAAAGCATAGTAACAGAACTCACATTGAAATACTGACAACTTGGGGTCCTTGAGTGGCTCAGTGGGTTAAAGCCTCTGCCTTCGGCTCAGGTCATGATCACAGAGTCCTGGGATCGAGCCCCGCATCGGGCTCTCTGCTCAGCAGGGAGCCTGCTTCCTCCTCTCTCTCTGCCTGCTTCTCTGCCTACTTGTGATCTCTGTCTGTCAAATAAATAAATAAATCTTTGGAAAAAAAAGAAATACTGACAACTTGATCCAACATCCTGTTATTTATACTTGGATTCCTAGACTCAAAACTTGTATACCAACCACATATTTTGTCCATTGTCTGGATTTTTTTTTGCTTGTTTTTGTTATTGGGTTTATATTATATTTATGTTAAATTTGATAGGGTTTTTTCTTTTTACAGTGTTATTAACACACATACTCTCTAAAGAACTCTGGGAATCCTCAGCTTTTGACTTTGCAAAGGAATAAAGTAAAGAAGAAATGAACAACTGAGCTAAAAACCGTAAAATCCATTCAGACAGACTCAGTATCTCCCATACTCCCATCATCCCACAGCTGCAAATTTATACTGCACATAATGTTCAGGGTTATATGAAAGTCAACTTCAAAGGACACAAGAGTGAATTTATAAGAACTCTAGCCACAAAGGTTATTTCTGAAAAACATACATTCTGGCTCCTTTTCTTGCATTCTCCACAGTAATTAGCTCTGATCTTGTCGATTTTCTCTCTACCAAGTTTCACTTTCAGTTTATCCATAAGACAGATTCCATGCCCTGTAGGAGACTGTAACTATAGTTCAGGCTTCTCTTCTCAACCAGATTACCTTAGATTCTATGATTAATCACCAGACTTCCAGACTCTTCTCTTAATTCTAAGATAACCTTTCTGAGGCATAGCTCTCATCAGATCACTTTCCTGCTAAAACTCAGCAACGGGCGCCTGGGTGGCTCAGTGGGTTAAAGCCTCTGCTTTCGGCTCAGGTCATGATCCCAGGGTCCTGGGATCGAGCCCCACTTTGGGCTCTCTGATTGACAGGGAGCCTGCTTCCCTTCCTCTCTCTCTCTGCCTGCCTCTCTGCCTACTTGTGATCTCTGTCAAATAAATTTTAAAAAATAAATAAATAAAACTCAGTAACAATTCTTCATGGGCAACAAAATAGTCCCAGCTTGTTAACCCGACATTCAAGGTCCTGAACAATCTACCAACCTAGATTATTTTTTCTGTTTTAGTTACCACTATCACCTTTTGCACTCCAGTCTCACCAGGGTTAACTAATTGAAGGCTGTATAGCTATTACTTTCCCACTTGGTGCCTCTGCTCATTGGTTCCTTGAGCTAGAATGTCCACTCTATCACTTAAATTGCTATCGATTACAAGCCAGAAAACTCCTGTTAACACTGGTTTAAAGAAAAACACTATGTATTTTCTCACTTTTTAAGAAATCCTGATACAAAGTGGCTCCCAGATTGGTTAATTCAAAGACCTAGCAGATCCCTCTTCTCAGTTCATTGGATCACTATCAGCTCATGTCCCCTTCTTATACATTGGCCAAAGGGCTACAATTACCATGATTGGTTAAGGTTAGACTAACCAGGACTGACTCTCGAGTCATTTCAGGAAGTGATAGACATAAAAACAAAATCAGGGCTCTGCTGACAATGAAAAATGAGAATGGTGTGTGGGTAATCAGGTTCTAGTTTCTCCCACATCTTTTTATTCCTGCATGGTAGACTTAATGTCTTTAAAGGTCCGACTCAAATACCATCTCATCCATAAAGTCTTCCTTAATAGAAATTCTCTTACCTCTTCCAAACTCCAATAGCAATTTATTTATACTTCATAAACTAAATTCAACATTAAGAATAAAATTATTTAGGTTCTTAGTTCCCCTAGTAGAGAGTAAGTTCCCGAGGGCAGGAGCTCTGTCTAGATTCATCCTTTTATCTCTTATGGCCTGTACTGCTTTGCATCTGGTAGGAACTCAGTATATGTTGAGTGAACAAAAATCTGTAAAAGAAGTACTCTCATTTTAAATGACTGGGATAGGCTGAAGTTTTCCTTGTTGATTGATACAGTATAATACCTAAATTGCATTCTCTCTCCATCTTTACCTCGTAAAGTACTCAGCTCATATTGAAGTATCAATATGAGTATCAGGCTTCCGATCCCTTGGTATTCTGTTGCTCCTCTTTGGCAAATATAGAATTAATGTTTAAGATATTAATTTACTGTTAGTCAAATTCTTTTCACCTCAGTATCTCTAACCATTATATCTGTATGCACTTAAACATAAGTTTAAGTTTCTAAATAGAAAAGCACAAATATTAAAGACCTATACAGGGGTGCCTGGGTGCTCTTTCAGTTAAGCAGCTGGCTCTTGATTTTGGCTCAGGTTATGATCTCAGGGTCATGGGATCATGCCTGGCATCAGGCTCCACACTGACAGAGTCTACTTGAGATGCTCTCTCCCTCAGTAGGCAGGCAGAGTTCTCATTTGTGTAATTTTTCTTGATTTTTAGATCTACTCCAAAGAAATATTTTATTTGCATTCCCTAGGTTCTTACTGAAAGAATCTATGAGAAGTCAGTGTTAACATTAGAAAAAAAATTGAAATCCTATATAAAAACATGATTGAGAAGAAATTTCCAATTTCTTAATCTTAAGCAACTAAACAATTGTACTATAACCTTCTGTATTTTATAAAAAGACCTTTTCTTGACTGTCATCAGCTATCATTATTATCCTCAAACAATATTTAATTCATTATAAAGAATAATCTGATGTTTGAATGAAATATTTTGTGGGAATAATATTAGAAAAATTAATGGGTTAATTAAAATTATAGACTTAGATGGCTATTAAGAAACTTCATAAATTGTATTATTTTCATCCATCTTGTTACTTAGACCAAAACCTTGGTGCCAGCCATCCTTGTCTTCTCTTTTTTTCTCCTATCCCACAGTCAATCCATAAATGAATCCTGATGGGTTTCTCTTCAAAATATGTTCAGAATCTGGCCAGTTGTCGCTATCTCCACTACTACTATCCTATTCTTAGCGACCATCATCTCTCACAAGGCTTATGCTAATAACCCCCTAACTGGTCTCCCTGCTTCTGCCCTTGCCCCCATAATTCTGTCTAGTCTCAGCAACCAGATTTCACATACAATCTGAAATGAAATCAAATCATATTAGTCCTTGGCTCAGAACTTTCCAGTGACTTTCCGTGCACTTATAATAAAAACCAAAGTTATTACTATGATTAGCGAAGTCTGTCTCACCTCGTCCCCCTACCCTTATCCTCTACCACTCTCATTCCCTCTCTCATTCTAGTCCAGCCCCCCTGAACTCCTGGCTGGACTCCTCATGTTTCTCACCCTCGTGTCTCACTTCTGTGTGACAGCCTTCACACTTCATATTCTTCCAACCTGGAATGATTTCTTCCCTGATACTCAAATGACTCATTCCTGCTCCTTTTCAGTTCTTAAATACCACCTTCTCTGTGAGGCCTTCCCTACAACCCTTCAGTATATCTTCTTCTCCATTTAATCTCCTCCATAACACTTATTTCCATTTCACCTGATCTGTACTTTGTCTCTCTTGCCTATAGTGTAACCTCCGTGAGGGCAGGGATTTTGTTTATACACACTAGGTTGCCAGTGCCTAGAATGGTGCACACAGTACATAGTTATGTGCGTAATATTCATATAATGGGTACTCAGTAAATATTTGTTGCATGAATCCTATAATTATAGTAGCTTAGTTTGATCAGTCTTGCTATTAAATACCAAGTTTATAGGAATTATTCCCTTACTTCTTCCAAACTCTGCAGTTCCAAAGGAAGTCTCGTCTAGTTTCCTCAGCTCTGAAAGTCTGTTGTAATGGCCTCTATGAATTCCTGTCACCTTTGATTCTATATTTTTGTCCTCTAGCTCACATATAATCTTGTATTACAAAGAATCACATATATTTGCATCTCCATATAGATTTTACCTTCCCAAAATGTCATCAGTTTTAGAGATTGTTCCACCATCTTCCCGGTACAGAATCTGATTCATAATTGATTCTTAGTTTTTTCTCACTGCTTTCTCAAATAATAAACAGCTGATACATGTTAGTTACAACTATTATTACTTTCATTCCAAATTGAAATGTTGATATAATAAATTTTTTAATATGTAACCTATCTACTTCACCTTTCCATATGCCCGGTTCCATGAACACATTTCAGAACCTACTCTGCACAATTTTAAGGCCTTCTGTCCCTCTTCTTGGATTCATTTCTTTGTAAATTTTTTCTGATTTTGTTTGTTCTGTTAACTTCGATGTGTACTTAGTAGATTTCATTGCTTCTGTTCCCACACTCTTCCATACCATCCCCTGTGTTTAAAAAAAAAGTCTTTCACATCACTAGTCTGTCACTGATTACTTCAGGTTCTTCCAAGAACAGTACCCTTTCAACCCTATATACTTTGATCACTTCAAAAGAAAATATATGACCCACTCTATGACTCCCTAAGTCTTTTGAAAGCAATATTTTCTCTCCTTACCTCTTACCTCACGCTTGCCCCAAATATCTCCTCACATTAAGAACGTAAATCACTTCTCAGCCTTTTGGCTAAGATCAAGTGTAGTACATTAAGAACGTAAGCTGCAGGGATTTGCCTGGGTGGCTCAATTGGTTAAGCGTCTGCCTTCGGTTCAGGTCATGATCCCAGGGACCTGGGATCGAGTCCTGCATTGGGCTCCCTGCTCAGCCGGGAGCCTGCCTCTCCCTCTCTCTCCCTCTGCCATTCCCCTGGCTTGTGCTCTCTGACTCTATCTCTCTGTCAAATAAAAACAATCTTTAAAAAAAAGAATGTAAGCTCAAGTGAGGAGAGGTACAATCTGTAGGCCACTGATTCCACTTCATATTAAATGAATTTTTTGCCAAAACAAAGAGGGGTGCTTGCCAAAATGCAAAACAGCCTCCTGTGAAGAATTCAACCACTTTTTGTTAGCATTTACTTTAATGTAACTTTCTTGCTTTAGTTTGGAAATTCTGGCAAAAACTAGAACTTAAGATATTCAAGAAAACAAGCAGTTGTTTCAGGTATAGTAGAACGGCATGTGGGTGTTGGATTCAAATAAATCTTTTAGTTAAATTCTTTAAGAAATTAAAAAGAACTGTCAATACTGTCTCTAAAATTCATTTTTTAGGTCTGGGAGAGTTATCTGACCTCATCAACTCTAAACAGGGTGATGCCTAATCAACCCTACAGGGTTATTTTGAGTATCAAATGAGATAAATGTGTGCAAGTACTTTGAACTCCACTTCATTTGCTCAGACTCTTTCTCTTGTTAGGTAATTTGCAAACTTTGAAAACTTTTATTTCCTATGGTATTTGACTAAATATTTGTTCCCCCCTTTCGGGAAAAATTGACCAGAGAAGAGGGATGGGTGAAATAGGTGATGGAGATTAAGGAGGACACTTGTGATAAGCACTAGGTGTTGTATGTAGTAAATTCTACACCTGACACTAATATTTCACTGTATGTTCACTAACTGGAATTTAAATAAAAACTTTAAAAAAATGGCCAGAGAAATTGTGAACTTTTTTTCTTTCTTTCCTTTTTTTTTTTTCCTTTTATTTTTAGATTAACAAAAGTACTGGCATTGTAGAAGCATCACGGATCATGAATTTGTATCAGTTTATTCAGCTTTATAAAGACATCACAAGTCAAGCATCGGGAGTATTGGCCCAGAGCTCCACTTCTGAAGACCGTGATGAAAACTCATCATCTGTAACATCTTGTCAAGCTAGTCTTTGGATGGGAAGGTATAGAATGCATAAGCACCATATTTCTCTTGTTTTCTAATATACAAGCTACTGAAATCCCAGTAATACTTTTGCTGGTCCCCTTGTGATTTCTAAATCATGTTACTTTTTATCTCAGTTGTATTGTATCCCAGATCAGCTTTTGGATTATTCTGTGCTTTAGGATGTTGTTAGAGTACTAAATTAAAGAAAAATTAAAGTGGCTCACACCAGCTAATGTTTCTTTCAACCCAGTTTCCATGAATGCACTCTCCACTCTACATGCTTGCACTTAATAACAAAGGATATTAATATCTCTCTCGTAACAGGTATTTATGTTATTAGACAGTCAAAGCCCTTCAGGGAGTTAGGTCTAAGAATCTGGCAAATCATTCCAGTTTTCCTTTAAAATATCTGACTAATTGGAACATTAAAAATTATAATATTGGCAGACCATTCAGGAATGAACAAGTAGTTGGTGTATGTACTGCATATACTGAGTTACCAGAAGGAAATGAAGTCAGCCAGAGTTTTCTTTGATGGCACTTGTTTACTCAGGCCTAATGTATTATTGTTCTATCTAAACTTTCTTTTCCTTCTCTGTAATGCTCTTGGCATGTGAAAGCTTCCACCTGTTGCCATTTGACAAGCATGACCATAATTTAAATTTGTAAATGCCTCATTGGAAAAAGTCTTACATGGGTCCAGACATGTTGACATCCTGTCTTATTGTCATACTGAATGGACAGCAAAAATCTGTATTGACAGTATTTTTTTACCTTAAAATTAAGAATATGCTTAGCAAGAATTTCTCTTTTATTGCTTGATTTACAGTTGTATTTTCTGGTCCATTCTTAGCCAACTGGTTCCAATACTATATTGTGGTAAATCCATATCTCCATTTGTCATTTTCTGTTTATCATTATAGGATTGTTTGGTTTTCTGGGTTTGGGCTGTACAAATGGTACTGAAATGCCAAGTGAGTTTTAGAACATGATAGGCAGTGTTTAGGGTTTTCTTCTCTGTATTTTGTAAAGTTAATCTTTCACAGACAGGTGTCTGATTTTCTGCTTTTCTTCCTCTCCCTGTTCAGAATGGCAGGGTTTTTTGTTGTTGTTATTGTTTTGTTTTGTTTTAAGTATCTTGAAAGCTGAGAATAGGACTTACCAGGATATTTAAACTGTGTGGTAGCAAATGAAAGTAATACTTTTTTCTTGTTGCAGTCATCTCAATGAAAGAGGTAAGGGTGTTATCCCTGGAAACTCAGTGCCTCATTGGTAGATTAGGGCTGCTTCTTGCCTTTGTATGTTTTTTGGTTTTAAGTTCTACCCTTATACTCTAGTTCATAGAAAAACAAACTTTTCAAATTGAAGGTGTTTTAAAGGATATTTATTTGGTTTAGTCTTACACCTGATACATGTTTTTGTTAATGGTTTACATTTATTGAGTACTTACAGTGTATTAAGCGTTTTGATGAGTGCTTTACATATAAACTCATTAAATCCTCACAACAACCCCATGGAGATACAATTACTGGTCCATTTCAGAGAATCTGAGGTTTAGACAAATAAATGACATGGCTAGAAATTAGCCTAGCTGAGATTCACATTCGGATGAGGCTGGCAATACAACCATGCCCCTACCTCTGCATTATTACTCTCTAATGAGTAAAGATCTGTACCACAGTGCTTCTTAAACTTCATAGTCAGTGGTTTCGAGGAGGAGCTTGAGAGTCCGTCAAGCTCCCACATGGAGTCACTGCTGCCGATCCACCAGTAAGACTTTGAGTAGTAGTCTTGTCACATTTTGTCCAGCTTGTATTTGAACATCTAAAGGTATATGGGACTCGCTGCCTCACAGACACAAGCCTTTTCTTACACAGATGGCTCTAATCACTGTGAAATGTTCCCTTTCGCATTACATTCTTCAGAACAGCCAAAATCTGACTCTCTTGAGGAAGCATAGCACAGACTCTAGAACAAAATTGCCTGTGTTCAAATCCTGGCTCTACTCCTAACTGTGTGACTTTGGACAAGTTATTGAACTATTTTTCTTCTTTTCCCTCATTTTTTTAAGAGAGGATGATAACAATAGTATTTGCTTCAAAGGATTCTTAAGAGAACTAAGTGAGTCAAGATATGTAAAATGCTTACAACAGGGCCTAGCATGTAATAATATGTAAGAGTTCACTGTCATTATTTTTTTTTCATTATTTTAAATTTACTACTGTATTCTATTTATTTCAGTGGCAGTGCCCTCTGGATCCCACCAAACAAATGTGTTCTCTCTTCAGCCCTTCAAATATTTGAAAACATTAATCAAATTCTCACTGGTCCTCTGTTCTGCAGGATGAGCATCCCCACTTCCTTTGCCCTTTGTTATATGGGTCTCTTTCCTATCCCAGAGGCTTTCCTGGAAAATCCTTTATCTGTCAATATATCTTTCAGGGTAGAGGGCATAGAACTCAATATTCCATTCTCAAGTGGTGTAACGAGGACAACTAGAGCAAGACCCTTTCTCCTCCCTTCTTCTGGTTAGTGTACTACTAGGAAGGTAGCAAGAAATCAAGTAAACATTGTACAGCTTCCGCTGACTGCTTCTGTGTTTCCTGTGCTTTCTTTTACTTCTGTCCAGAGCAGTGCTCTTCTCCACAGCCTTCTAACCTTCAGAACTCTGTCCCTCGTTTTGGATTCAGTTAAGTCTATGCTACTGACACATCCTTAGACAAATTGTAAGCTGCTCAAAACCCAGTTCATCTGGGTCTGGTCCAGAATGTAGCACCTAAGAGATGTGGAAACATTGAACTGAATATATCTGGAAAATGAGATGGGTGTCCATCTAGATTTCATTCAGTTTCCCCACTTTGATTCAGTGACTTCCTTCTTTTGCCCGTAGGTTTAACCTATTACCCACATCCTGATGATTTGTGTTTTGTAATGTCCCTTTACTGGGCCCTTTCTCCCAAGTGAATTGCTGAAGTAAGGACCTGATTGATTTTCCTCCCTCTAGAATGTCCCATACTGCACTCCCAATTAGTCTTCCTAAATACTATTTCAATGGGGTTCACTTTTCTTTTGATCAAACTCTGATTCTAGTTTGCCAATCAGAATAAGTTTAAACATATTTTGACATTCAGGGATCAGACTGTTACATACACACTCCAGAAGTATTTTTTTTTTCCTACCTCAGCAACTTTGTTTATTCACCTACAATGTCCTCTGTCAAAGGTATGTCACTTTTCAACCTCATCTTTCCAACAAATTTGAAATATTCATTAATACTCATTTGTTCCAAACAAAACAAAACAAAACAAAAATACTCATTTGTTCCTTCTTAGCACTTACTACTTGCATATTTGACATTTGCTTATATTATTTTTTATGTTCAAATTGACAAATTTTAAAGTATTTCTTGTGTGTGTGTGTGTGTGTGTGTGTGTGTGTGTGTTCAGTTAGCCACTGTATAGAACATCATTAGCTTTTGATGTAGTGTTAGTGATTCATCAGTTAAGTATAATACCCAGTGCTCATCATAGCACATGCCCTCCTCAATACCCACCACCCTGTTATCCCCTCCCCCAACCCTCCTCTCCTCTGAAACTCTCAGATTGTTTCTCAGGGTCGATAGTCTCTCATAGTTCATCTCCTTCTCTGATACCACCTCCCACTTTGGATTTCCCTCCCTTCCCCTGTGGTCGTCCGTGCTATTGGTTATGTTCCACGTATGAGTGAAAGCACACGATAATTGTCTTTCTCTGCTTGACTTACTTCACTTAACATAATCCCGTCCAGGTCCATCCATGTCGATGCAAATGGTGGGTATTCATCCTTTCTGATGGCTGAATAATATTCCATTGTATATATGGACTACCTCTTCTTTATCCATTCATCTGTTGAAGGGCATCTTGGCTCTTTCCAAAGTTTGTCTATTGTGGACATTGCTGCTGTGAACATTGGGGTGCTTGTGCCCCTTCTTTAAACAACCTCTGTATCTTTAGGGTAAATACCTAGTAGTGCAATTGCTGGGTTGTAGGGTAGCTCTATTCTTAACATCTTGAGGAACCTCCATACTGTTTTCCAGAGTGGCTGTACCAGCTTGCATGCCCACCAACTACAGTGGTATTTCAATGTCTTGTATATAGTAGTACAAGCACAGCAGGGAATAAAAACATGTCAGAGATACCTTCTACCTTTAAGAAGTTTATAGTCTAGTGACTATACTTTGAAACATTTTGTTTTTGCATAATTATGAAAGTGATACATGCTTGATAAAGAAAACCTAAAAATTATAGAACAGCATGAAGGATAAAAGCAAATTAAAATCACTTTAAGAAACATTTATTGAGAACCTAAGACAAACTGCCTGTATTCAAAGAACTTTGAGTTTGTAGCTAGACCAATCGATTAGCAGCCAATTAAAATGCAATATATTTTTTAAATACAATATATTTTTAATGCAATATCTTTAAGTCCTTTAATTGAGGCAAATATTGGTTTTGAGAGTGGAGAGAAGATATTCTGAGCTGAGTTACTAGTGTTAGAGTTTACCAGACTCACAGGGATATTCCAGGAAAAGGAAATACCACATGCAAAGGCACTTCACTGACTTGGGGGTGCTGTACACTGGGGCTGGAGTAGAAGGTTCAATATCTCTTCCCAAGGTGAAAGCGCTCCTTAAGGACAGAGAAAGATAGGAAGCAAACTTCCTATCTTTTGTATTTCCTATAGCACCTAATTATTAAGACTAAGTTATTCTTTCATGTATATGCCCATTATCAGCATCAGCATGGTAATATCCAAGGGCAAGGTCCATATTTTAGAGAGCTTTGTATCCTGCATGGCAAGTAAATCTTCTGTCAGTTGAGTTCATTTATATAAATGTGATATGATTAAGATGGGCTATTATTTTCAGAAAGACTTGAGTATTTCCAGTTTTATTTGTATATTCTTTTTGATCTTCACAGTATTTATCTATTACCCAGCCTTTCTTTATGAAATTTGTCCCTCTTAGTACTTCTTCCCTAAATATATTTGCTATCCCTAAAATTTAGTCTGATTTTACATGAGTCATGCTTTGCTTTATATTGAGGGTACATTGGTTTTTGATAATGCTTTCTAAGGCAATGGAGACAAAGTTAAAGCATAATGACAACAGAGAAGATTTATGCTGCAGCTCAGTTTCACATTGCAGGGTGAAGCAGCTGACTGATGAGGAGGAGTGTTGTATCTGCATGGATGGTCGAGCTGACCTCATCCTGCCTTGTGCTCACAGCTTTTGTCAGAAATGCATTGATAAATGGTAAGTTATCTGCTGCCGTCATGGGATAGGCAAAGGTCAAACAAGAAAGTGTATACGAATAAACTCTAAAAAATACAAAAATACTGTATTTAAGTATAAGAGATTTTGTTCTTTAGTACTTTGAATTGTGTAATATGCTTCCTTCTCTGTTTAAAAATACTTTGATGGGGCACCTGGGTGACTCAGTGGGTTAAGCCTCTGCCTTCAGCTCGGGTCATGGTCCCAGGGTCCTGGGATCGAGCCCCACATCAGTCTCTCTGCTCGGCAGGGAGCCTGCTTCCTCCTCTCTCTCTGCCTGCCTCTCTGCCTGCTTGTGATCTCTCTCTCTATCAAATAAATAAAATATTTAAAAATAAATAAATAAATAAATAAAAATACTTTGATATTTAAAGCTTATAAATGTGGCAATGTGTCTTAGCTTTAGCAGTTTACTGTTGGTCTAAGATTTGTGCCTGACTTGAGTCTAGAATCACGAGTTTCCCTCTTTCGTTTTTCTCCTCATTTCTGTATTTTTCCTCTATCTTTGATTAAAAGGAATAATATGAATCATTGAATACTGATTATTGGACCTGGAGGGAACTTTAGAGATCAGCTAGTCAAGTTCACTATTTTACAAAATAAGAATGAAGCATTTAGGTGACTTTATAATTGACATACAATAAACTACATATGTTTAAAGTACAATTTGATATGTTTTGACACATGTACGCACCCATTAAAAAAATCACAATTCAGGGGCACCTGGGTGGCTCAGTGGGTTAATGCTGCTGCCTTCGGCTTAGGTCATGATCCCAGGGTCATGGGATCGAGCCCCGCATCGGGCTCTCTGCTCAGTGGAGAGCCTGCTTCCCTTCCTCTCTCTGCCTGCCTCTCTGCCTACTTGTGACCGCTGTCAGATAAATAAATAAAATCTTTAAAAAAAAAAATCACAATTCAGATAATAAACAAAGTCATCACCCCAAAGGTGACTCTGTGCCTCACTGTAAAGTCTTCTTCCCAGTCCCCAGATGAGGATTAATCTGCTTTCAGCCACTATAAAAATAATTTGGATTTTCTAGAATTTTTATAAATGAATTTTTATGAATGAAATCCTACTGCATGTGCTCTTTTATTTCATTCAGTGTAATAAATTTTGAGATTTATCCATGTTGTAGCATGTTATCAGTAGTTTCCCCTTCTTTTAGGATTTTATTTATTTTTGGAGAAATATAAAGAGCATGAGTGGGAGGAGGGGCAGAGGGAGAGAGAAAATGAGAGAATCCAGATCCCATGACCTTGAGATCACAACCTGAGCCAAAATCAAATTTGGATGCTCAAACGACTAAGCCACCCAGGTGCCCCACAGAAGTTCCCTTTTTTGTTGCTGAGTAGTATTCATTTTATGGTATACCACAGTTTATTTACCTAGTCACCTGTTAAGGACGGGGGTTATTTCCAATTTTTGGCTATTACAAATGAAGCTGCTATATACATTTGTAGACAAGTCTTTTTATGGACATATATTTTGGGTTTTGTTTTTTGTTTTTGTTAAATACTTAGAAGTAGAATGTCTAGATCACATAGTGGGTTTGTGTTTAACTTTTTAAGAAACTGCCAACTGTTTCCAAAGTGGTTATACCATTTTGCACTCCCATCAGCAATGTATGAGAGTTCTAATTGCTCTGCAACTTTGCCAATACTTAATAGGGTCAGTCTTTTTTTTTTCTTTCTTTTTATTTAATTTTAATTCCAGTATAGTTAACATCATTGTTAGTTTCAGATGTACAATATAGCAATTCAACAGTTTCAAATACTACTCGGTACTCATCAAGATAAATGTACTCTTAATCCCCTTCACCATTTCACCCATCCCCCACCCCCACGTCCCTTCTGGTAAGTATGATTAGTCCTTTTAATTTTAGCCATTCTAATAGATGTGTAGTGTTACCTCATGGTAGTTATAGTTTGTTTTTCCCTACTGACTGATGATGTTGAGCATCATCTCATATGCTAAATCTGTATGTCTTCTTTGGTGAAATGTCCATTCACATCTTTTGCCCATTTCTTTATTGGATTGTTTTCATATTAACTTTTAGAGTTCTTTTTGTATTGTGAATACATGTCCTTTATCAGATATTTGACTGGCAAATATATTCTCCCATTTTGTGATTTGTCTTTTCATTCTCTTAAGAATGTCTCTGAAAGAGTAAAAGTTTTTAATTTTGATGAGGTCCAGTTTATCACTTTGTGATTTATGCGCAGTAATTTATCTAAGAAATCTGTCTGACCCGAGGTCATAAGGATTTTCTTCTGTTCTTGGGAAGTTTGATAGTTTTAGGTTTTACATTTAGGTCTCTGATACATTTTGAATTACTTTTTTGTATATAGCTTGAGGTACCAATTAAATTTTTTTTTTGCCTATGGCTGTCTAGTTGCTCCAGCACGTTTTGTTGGAAAGACTTTCTTTTCTTCACTAAATTGCCCCTTCAACTTTATTGGAAATCAGTTGTTGAAATACACGTGGATCTCTTTCTGGACTCTGTTCTGTTCCATTGATCTGTTTATTTCATACCAATACTATACTACCTTGATTAATTAGCTTTCGGATTAATATAGCTTT
This sequence comes from Taxidea taxus jeffersonii, assembly GCA_003697995.1. Lineage (NCBI taxonomy): Eukaryota > Metazoa > Chordata > Mammalia > Carnivora > Mustelidae > Taxidea > Taxidea taxus. The sequence goes on along the minus strand of ML105615.1, from coordinate 1,795 downwards.
GATTAATATAGCTTTCGGATATAAGTCTTAAAATCGGGGACTGTGAGTTCTTCTTTAGTTTGTTCTTTGTCATTTTATTCTGATTCTTTTGCATTTCAGAATGAGTTTTAGAATCAGTCTCAGTTTCCACCAAAAAAAGCTGTAAAGATTTTGCATTGAGTAAATAGATCAATTTGGAAAGTATTGACTTCATAACAATATTGGGTCTGTCAGTTCACAAACAATATACATCTCCATTTATTTAGGTCTTCTTGCATTTCTCTCATCAATTTTTGTAGTATTCAGTATTGCATATCTTTGACAGATTTATTCTTAGTTATTTTGAATTTTATTCTATTTTAAATATATTTTTTATTTCAATTCCTGATCATTTGTTGCTAGTGTATAGAAAAAATTAGACTTTTGTGTATCAGTCTTGTATTCTGTGAACTTTTACGAAATCCATTTACTAGTTCTGAAAGCTTTTTTGTAGATTCCATAGGACTTTCTTGAATATCTGAACATCCTTTTTCAAAGATATTTTTTTTCTGGATATAGAATTCTAGACTGGTACTTTTTTCTTTCAGTACTTTAATGATGTTGCTCCACCCTCATTTTTCTTGCCTTGTTTCCCATGAGAAATATGCTATCACACTAATCTTTTTTTCCTCTGTAGGTAATGTTGTCTTTTTTTTTTTTTTTTTTAAGATTTTATTTATTTGGGAGAGAGAAATCATGGGGCAGAGGGGAAGGGAGAGGGACAAGCAGGCTCCCTGCCGAGCACAGAGCCCAATGTAGGGCTCAGTCCCAGGACCCTGAGACCATGACCTGAGCTGAAACTAAGAGTCGGAGGCTTAACCGACTGAGCCACCCAGGCACCCCTGGTAATATTGCCTTTTTCCCCTGGCTGCTTTTAAAGGGTTTTTCTTTATCATGAATTTTGAGCAGTTTAATTATGATATGCCTTCCAGTAGTTTTCTTCATATTCCCTGTGCATAGGGTTCATTGAGCTCCATGGATTAGTGGGTTTACTGTAACATCAATTTTGAAAAATTTTCAGCCATTATGTTCTTAAATTTTTTTCTGTCCTCTCCCTTCTTCTTGGACTCCAGTTACACATATTTTAGACCACTTCAAGTTGTCCCACAGCTCACTGTTGCTGTTTTCCTTTTTGAAATCATTTTCTCTGTATTTCATTTTGAATAGTTACAATTGGTCTGTCTTTTCCAATTCACCAATCTTTTTTCCTGCAATGTCTAACTTGTCATTAGTTCCATCCAATATATTTTTTACTTTGGACATAGTTTTCATGTCAAGAAGTTTGATTTGAGCTTTTAAAATATCTTCCATGACTCTACTTCGTATGTTTGGTCTTTCCTCCAATGTTTTTAATACAGAGAATACAGTTATGATAACCATTATTTTTCTCACCTGCTTGTTCTAACATCTGTGTCTGCTCTGGATTGGTTTTGATTGATTTTTTTCCTCTTCATTTGGGGTTGTATTTTTCTGTTTTTATGCCGGGTAGTTCTTCCCCACTGCCCCACCCCCCCCAACCACCATGCCTGGTAGTTCTTGACTGGGTGCCAGACACTGTGATTTTTACTTTTTTGGGTACTAGGTATTTTTGTATTCCTATAAATATCCTTGAGCTTTGTTCTGGAATATAATAACTTGGAAACAGTTTGATCCTTTTGGGTCTTGCTTTTATGATTTGTTAGGCAGGACCAGAATAGGTTTAGTTGAGAGCTAATTATGCCCCACTAATGAGGCAGGACTCTTCAGAGTACTCTGCTCAATGCTCCAGGAGGTAGGA
>ML105614.1:0-68518 GCA_003697995.1 Taxidea taxus jeffersonii | reverse complement strand
TTCTTCTTCTTCTTCTTCTTCTTCTTCTTCTTCTTCTTCTTCTTCTTTTTCTTCTCTTCTTTTTTTTTAAAGAAAGGAGATAGAAGTTTATTAACCACACTGCAAAGGAACAGTGGACAAAACAGCAAAGCAGAGACTGTCTGCAAAAAGACAGCGGTGAGGGGCCACAGTTATGGGGGGGAAGAGGAATTATGGGAATGTACAGAATTCCCCCCTTTTGGGTAATCTTAGGAACTATGCATGGTTGTAATTGATCATTTATGGCATATGGCCATTTTGAAGAGGTCACTTACTGAGACTGTTTGCATTCAGCTCAGTGGTCACTGTGGGACATTTTGCTTTGATCAAGTTTCCATTGTTCAAGCCTAAAAGCAGCCTCTACATTTGCTTCTGAACAATTTTGACCCTTAAATTTTTAAGGTTGCTGAAAAAGGGGCATAAAGATGTCCCTACCTATGGGTCAACATTGGTCAGTTGGGAATCTAATAGCAGTAATGGAAGGCTGAAGCAGCTATGTCTAAAGTTGATAAAATATGGGAATCTCTTTGAGCAGAGAGGAACATCTGTCCACTTGAAGTTGTGGCAATGAAGGAGTCTTGGCACCAGGCAGAAAGATATGGGAGAAAACACCAAAACATGATTAGAACAAGAAGAAGACAAAGAAGCCCAAATAAGAGCCCTTCAATAGTTGACAAAATTCTCCTATCGAGGAGTTTAACCAATCATCAAAGGAAAGAGAGGATCATTTAGCACCGATTTGAGTGTTCATGTCTTTTAATAACCCTGTCATATTTTTGTAGTAATTTGTTATATATACATAACACTCTGTTTTAGTAAAGCATGGATTCTTCCATAAGTGGCAGCCAGGATATCAAGGACCGTTCAGTTTTGGAGAGCATTTTGAATTTATGGGTTTCTGCATGTTGAGCTTAGTTAAATGTGGCTGCTATATGCTTAGCTAAAGCCTCTATTTGCAATTTTATAACAATAGAGGCAGGTACTGGGACAAATATGGCTAGGAGATAAAACTATCAAGAAGCCCTCTTTGATGTCTAGCCTTATCAATATCCTAATTATGAGGAATTGCTGGCAAGTGGGTGATACCAAGTCTGAAAGATATGGACATCCCCAACCCAATCATAATGAAAGTGGGGCCATCCATTATCTCCACAAGTCCATACTTAACCCCATTGAGTGGGGTACACTCTGGCTTTGAAGGAGTGATTTTGTGATCCCAGCCACACAGAATTGGTTAAGGTGATAGTTGAGTTACACAATTGTTGGGGAATCCGTCCTATTTTCCAGATGTTCAAATAATCATATGCCCATGAGGTCCTGTTATTATCCCCACAGAATAACAACCACAAGTATTATCTGTACATGAGCTATTGTGGCAATTTCTTTGAAGTTTACCTCAAGTTGTCTAGTTTAGGCAAATGGATGGTCAAAGATAACCAAAACTAGAATTTAACATCCACAAACTATTGAAACATAATTTCTCTCTCTAAAATGACCCTTATTGGGGTGCCTGGATGGCTGAGTTGTTAAGTGTCTGCCTTTGGCTCAAGTCATCATCCCAGGGTCCTGGGATCCAGCTCTGTCTGCATCAGGTTCCCTGCTCAGCGGAAAGCCCTCTTCTCCCTCTTTGGCTCCCCCTGATTGTGTTCCCTCTCTCACTGTGTCTCTCTCTGTCAAATGAATAAATAAAATCTATAAAATCACCCTTATTGGTGAGTCAATTCTTTTAATTCCACTAATCCTCTTAACTCCCAGTCTTTACTGACAACTAGCACTTACTTGAGAATTTTCACCCTCAGAAAGCTTCTTTAAGGGAAAGACTTCCCATTCCTGTGTTGCTTGTGCCATATATTTAGGAAGCTGGATCAGTAAGTTCCTCATTCCCTACAGCTTCTTTAGATTGTTACTTCTCCTCCCTCATGCAAAACCCCTGCTTATTTGAGGCTCACACCAAGCATTCATATAGCCCTGAGAGCCACCTCCACTTCCAACATCAGTGCCTACAGGGATCACTGTTACCTGTGTCACCTCATTGTGAATATGCTGACTACTGCATAGGTTTGGGGTTCTATCTTTTGTTTGGAAATTATTTTCTTCATTGAAGCTTAATTAACATGTAGTGTTGTATTAGTTTCAGGTGTGCAATATAATGATTCAACAATTCTATACACTAGTGCTCAAGATAAGTGTACTCTTGATTCCCTTTATCTACTTCACCTCTACCCCCTTAACCCATAACCCTTATCTACAAGCACAATATTTCTCTGATTCCTCCACACACATTCTACTCCTCACTTTGCCATCTGTGTGATTACCTGTCACTTTGCTCAAACCCCTCCCTCCCATGAGTCAATTTCTTTCCAGTGCATTAAGTCTCTGTTCAGGTCGTGTCTTTTTCACGAAATGTCTTCAAGCATGCCAGACCAAAGTGGTTTCTCATCCTGCAGATCCCATAGCATTTATTTTCTCTGCCAGGTGATCAAAAATAAAACATATGATAGCTGTGACACCTTCTGATTCTGTGAAACTTACCATTGAATCTCTGTCCTTTTAAATATCTTGCTGTGACTGTTTGTGCCATACAGGAGGTCCCTGCTGCACTTGTTCATCCTCCTCATCGCCCCCAAGGGGAACAAGAGTAAACCCTCCAAGGGGCAGGTGAACTCCTTGAGCCCAAATGATGGATTTATAATCACCATCACACATCTGATGATTACAAACAAAAAATTGAAAGCAGAACTCACTTCAAATAGTAATTTAATCACTTCATTTGCACACTTGAATTTTTTCATAATTATAAAATAGATTGTTAATTAGCTTTTAAAATGCAATTATAGTGATAAACCTGCTCAGAATACATAAATTCTAGAGATGAAGTACCTTCACTTCCTACATCCCTCATTTTACAAAAAATGTTATTTTATCAGTTAGTATGATTTTAAACCACATTATGAATCAAGTATGGGTCAGAGGAGGAGTTTTGTTCATTATAGTCTTTTGGGAACACGGGATGACTGAGTCTTTATCTCAATGCACATTTGCACTGGGACTGGGGCAGAGAAATCAGAGCTCTAGAGAGTCTATCTCCAGTGGCTAAAAGTTCTAGCCCAGAAATGACATCAGTTGCTTTTCCCTATAGAACACAGATCCATTAGCCAGTACCAATCCATGATCTACCCAACCACAAGAATTCAGAAAGTGCTGTCTGCCATGTGCTAGGAAGTGCCGGCACTGATGAATAGCACTAATAACTACTATAACTTAGCTAACATTAAACTGCTTGTGTTGTGTTTATGCCATATCATTATAATATGATGAGAGTAATGGGAAGGCAGTTTAATGAGCATGTATTTTGAGGCCAGAACAGCCTAAGTTAAAACTCTTTTTTGCCACTTGTTAGCTGACCCTATGTGGCCTGGAGCAGCATGCTTGACCTCTCTGAACCTCAATCTTATTAACTGCTAAATAAATATTTAACAATATTTTATGAGGATTCAAGGAGATTGAAATTTAAAAATCCAGAACAATTTTTGGCCAATAATAGATACCTTATATATATATAAGGTATATATACCTTATAGATAAGGTGTATATATATATATATATATATACACATATATATGTTTTCTTTTTCTTTTCCTCTATATTAATGTTTTGTTCACCTCCTTTTGTCCTTCCTGACTTCCTTTATGATCATGGATTTCTTATTGCCTTGAGTTTGAAAGAGTCAATCCCATTTCCTTTACCTGTAGAAGAGCATGTTCACTTCAATGCTCTACCAATACTGTGCTTTTATCAATTTTCCACCATATTTATCACTTCCAAGACTGTTTTGTGTTATGTAAATTTCTCTTCTTGGTCTGATCCAGCTGTTGGACAAATCCCTTTAAGTACTTTGTGAGTCACTTCTCACCCTATCCTCTCTTGAATTCTGTTAATTTTTCAAGGCCACACTATTTCACCATATAGATCATAAATCATCCAGGGATAAGAACCACATTTTAAACTTGTATACCACTGATAGAGTCAAGCATTTTACTTTCTGTTACCCAGACAATATCAGGTGTAAAGTCATTCATTAGTAGCATCCATGGTGTATTAGTTCTCCAGGGTTGCCTGAACAACATACCACCAACAGGGTGGCTGAAACAACTGAAGATCATCTGCTCACAGTTCTGGAAGTCTGATGTCCAAGACTAAGGTACCAACTGAGTGGGCTCCTTCTAAGAGCGGAGGGAAAACCTGGTCCAACCAAGCCTTTCACCTGGCTTCTAGTGGTTTGCTGGCAGTTTGTGCATCCCTGGGCTTATATTAGCATTGCTCTTGGTTCTCCCTTTGTCTTCACATGGCAGTCTCCTTTTGTGCGGGCATCTGTATCCAAAGTTTCCCTTTTTATAAGGACCCTAGTCATGTTGGGTTAGGGTCCATCCTAATGACCTCATCTTAACTAGTTATATCTGCACTGGCTTTATCTCTAAATACATTCACATTCTGAGGAACTTTAATTCTTGAAGTTAATATCACAACATATGAATTTGGAGGGGACACAGTGCAACCCATCACACATGGGCTATTATAACCAAGAGAAATATTTAATGATTTTACATAGAGAATAGTATGATATCAGTATTTCTGCCATATCAAAGTAAAATATTCAGAATGTCAAAAACTTGATACTGATATAAAGTAAGCATGTGTCAGAGACTAATTAACCTAATTCACAAGAGAACTAGCAGAATGGCAGAACTTATTCCAAGAGCTTTTGAGGAACAGAAATTTATATATTCCTGGGCAAAGATAAGCTGAAATAAGTTTGCCAAGTTAGAGACAAACTGGAAAAAGGTCTACAGACAATAAGCCCACAAGTTTTGGGATCATATTTCCTTCCAGACATAAATTATTTACATGTATTTTGTACAAAATCAAAAGTTAACATGTAATGTCACAGAGTCTGTGGTTTAATCAGTAGTAACAGCAGGTCAAAGAAAAGTTTCATACTTCTGTATAATTAAGTGATTCTTGGGTAAGACAGTATGATATCAAAAGATTCTTTTCCTCTATTTCCATGTTTTAAGAAAACATCCCTTCAGATGTTTTCTTAATAGTCGTCACTGAATAATCTCTAAAGATTATTCCTTATCACAAAAACGCTGGTTTCATAAAGCGTCAGTCCAGTTACTTTATACCGGTGAAACAAGGGGTGTTATCTAATGGTATAAACTTCCTCATGATCATCATATCTAAAGCTAGTTACTAAAGTCATAAAATAAATTTTTGTCTCGAAATTTCATAGAGACTCCTGGACTCTGAATGGACTTTGAAAAGCTTCCATTAGTTGTTCTTCCATTTAAAAGCTCAGAATCCAAGCCCAAGACATTTTCTCCACCAGGTTTTACTTGTGCTGTTGGTAAACAGGAGTGAATTCTCTCTTCAAGGTCTCCAATATCTGCTAATACACCTGATCCACAAAGAAATGATCCTCCTTCCTACTTCTAATTCCTTTAAGGACTCTGTTATACATGACAGGTATCAGACCAGTTCCCTTGGAAGGCTTTATAGGCATAGGTTCCACATGTGAACTAGAACCCTTATTCTTTAGTCATTGTCTTATCATATAGGTATTAAAGAAGATGAACTCTCAAACTTAATATTCCATACATGTATTTGGTTACACAATCAATTTGTCCAATTTTGCCCTAGTAAAAAACCCCATATCAGATTCTCTTGAACTTATGAAAATAACTATACTGGCATGAAAAGCAGAGACATGGTAAAAATATCTGTTTCTGTATCCTGAGAGGTCATGAAAAAATACAACATTTAAGGAATGTTCCATGTTAAACTGCAGAAGTGTTTTTTTATGAAGTTGAGACATAGATCAAGGAAAAGGGTAAAGGGCTTTCTGGAATACCCAGTAAAATATAGAACATTAAAAACAGTATCAATAATATTTTATGACAAATAACCATAGTTCTGCTTCTCTCCTTATCAATCCTAGTTAATCAATTTTTTTCCCCACTGGATCTTGGATCAGTAGTTGCTTTGATGAAATTATCTCATTCTGAATTGAAGAAAGTTCTAGAAATCCTCACTTAGTCCCCAAATACAGCCAGAGTTGTCCAAGTCAAATCAATTTGAAAGCCTATACTATAAAATATCAATAGTTAAGTGTATTCATTTCCTAAGGCTGTTGTAACAAGGTACCTCAGAGTGGGTAGCTTAATAACAGAAATTTAGCTCCTCACAGTTCTGGAGGCTAGAAGTTCAGGATCAGTGTATTGACAGGATTGGTTTCATCATAAGGCCACATGTTTTTGCTAGTAAATGGTATCTTCTTCCTTTTTCTTCAAATGGTCTTTCCTCCCTGTGTTCTAATCTCTTCTTATAAAGACATCAGTCATATTGGATTAGGGTCCATCTATATGACCTTAATTTACCTTAATTACCTATTTAAAGACCCCATCTCCAAATAAAGTTATATTCTGATGTACTGAAGGTTAGGATTTCAACATATGAATGTTGGGGGATGCAATTTAGTCTATAATATTAAGTACATCATTTAGTCTTTTCTAAGAAATTTTCAGATCGTCCTTTGTTGATAACCAAATTCATGACTTTGGGCAAGCATGAGAGAAAAGTAGAAACAACTTGCTGATGTTGAGACTGAATGGTTGTTGTTTCATTATGGTAATCAACAACATCATAAGGAAGAAGAGTAAAATTCTTTATACAAGTAAGGCAACTAACTCTTTTTAAAGGATTAAATCAATGTTTCTACTGATGGTAAAACAGTATTACAGACTGACAAATTTCCAGGGCCTTCCAATGAATCTTATAAAGTGAACGACCAGTAAAACTTTATTTAATTTTTTATTTACTTTTTCCTGTACAAAATTAACCTAGAGAAAGCTGAACTTCTTTAACTTAAAAACTATTCTTATGAAACATACACAACATTGAGCTAATTTATTTTTTTTAAGATTTTTTAAATTTATTTGACAGACAGAGATCACAAGGAGGCAGAGAGGCAGACAGAGAGAAGAAAGAGAGAGGATCGAGCCCCACATCGGGCTCTCTGCTAGAGGATCGAGCCCACGCCTGGGATCACAATCTGAGCCTAAGGCAGAGCTTTAACCCACTGAGCCACCAAGGCGCCCCCACCCCGTTTTGTTTTTTTTTTTAAGATTTTAACACTGAGCTAATTTAGAAAAATAAAACATACCAATAAGTCTGATTATTTTTATCATCTTTCTTTTCTTAGATGAAAGACAAAATCTTTATAACTTTATGACTTTGTTTCTTTAGAAAATCTCAAAGACAGTTATGGGTGTAAAAGATATCTTAATTTAAAAAAAAATTTTTACTCTTATGAAGAGAAAATAAAATGTGATTTGGAGAGAGATCATTATTTGATTAAAGTATAGAAAAAAAGACTGAAGCATAGGTATATAAGAATAATAAGTGCTTGAATGAATATTAGTTGAGATTAACTACATGTATATTGAAGAGACATTACAATATTTTTAAGCAAACATGAAATAAGGAATACAATTGGAATAAACCATAACAGTTCAGAAAGGAGAATGTTTTGTTGTTGTTTTTAAACAAATCAAGGGTATAACAAATTCATTACAAAGCACACAAAGTTATTTTGCTGACGTATAAAATCCTACTATCTAGCATGATTATTTAATAAATATAAAATATTATTTTATTAATTCTTTTAAAACCCCACTGAATATTCCATGACAAATGTATCATTTTAAGATTGAAAAAATTGAAACTTTCCTCTTAAACAAAACATCTTTTGTGAATAAACACAACAAAAGGGGTCAAAAGCGTCTTATTCTAACAATGATGTAGTAACAAAGACAAGTTTTACCACTCTGCTCTAAACAGCTAGAACACTGAACAAAAGTATATGGAGCAAGGATTTTTTAGACATGGGACAATAACAAGCATGGGACCATACTTCCTGAGAGAAGATAAACAAATGAGGTGAATTCTATGCTTTCCTCAGCCTACTGCTAAGAGGCAGTTGAATTTGTAGTTAAGATTTTCCAACAAAAAAATTTCCAGACCCAGATGGTTTCACTGAATTCCTCCAGACATTTTTAAAAGAAACAATATCAATTCTACACAAATTATTCTAGAAAGCTGAAGAGGAAAGAATATTTTCCAACTCATTTTATGAAACCAGTATTACCCTCATAAGAAATCCATACAAAGACATTACAAAAACAGAACACTAAAATTAATATCCCTTGTGAACACAGAAACAAAAATCCTTCACAAAGTAACAAATCGAATCAAGCAGTTTATAAAAATAATAATATCATGACCAAGTGTTTATCCCAGGAATGAAAGGGGTTTTTATAAAGATTTTATTTATTTGAGAGAGAGAGAGAAAGTGAGAGGGAAGTAGGTCAGAGAGAGAATCAGACTCAGTGTTGGCCCCCCATCGGGGGACTCCGGATCATGACCTGAGATGAAGGCAGTCACTTAACCAGCTGAGCCACCAGGCACCCAGGAATGCAAATTTAGATTAGCATTAGGAAATCGATCAGTGCATTTAATTATAATTAACAAACTGAACAAGAAAAAAAATCCACATGATCTTCTCAACAGATATGAAATAAGTATTTGACAAATTCAAATACCCATTCCTGATAAAAACTAAATAAAGAAGAAAGAGAACTTTCTCATCCTGATTAAGGACAAATTTGCAGCTAACATCACACCATAATTAACTATGAATTTAATGAATGCATTACCCCTAAGAAAGGACAGTTTGAGACAAGATATCTGCTTTTACCAGCTCTATTCAATATTGTTTTAGAGGTCTTGATGGTGCAAAAAGGCAAGAAAAATAAGACAGGCAAATAGAAAAAATGAAGTGCACAGATGCTTTATTCATGGATGACAAACTTAGCATTGTATAACATCCTACATAATCCACAAAAAGACTATTCAAACAAGGGAGTTTAGCAAGTATACAAGATACATGAACACTATACAAAAATCATGTGTATCTGTATATTAACAACAAACAACTGGATATTGAAATAAATTAAAAAGACACTTACAACAACAACATACATGAAATATTTAAGGTAACCTTGACAAAAATTGTGGAAAACCAGTATACTGAAAACTATAAAACATTGCAGAGAGAAATTTAAAAGAACTAAATGATTGTAAGTATATAAAATCGATCAAAAAAGAGCTCTTTCAATTTTGGGGCCTTTATAGTTTAATGTATTAATACCTTCAGAAAGTAGTAAAGTATTTCAAACCTATGCAATGGGAGATAAAGATTTTTCTCAATAAAGCCAAACACAAAAAGAGCTTATAGCATCAGTTCTATGACTTTAGCCATATGTTAAAAGTAATCATGGAGCATAAAATCTTACCAGCCCAGATCTCAAATAGCCATTCTCCTTTCCAGGGGGGTATAAAACATTGCCATAGTTGATTTGAGCTCATTAAAAGACAAACAAAAAGACTAACCATTTTCATTTCTCTGTTTCATGTCACCCAGTAGAAAATAGCTCTCGGGGCTCCTGGGTGGCTCAGTGGGTTAAAGCCTCTGCCTTCGGCTCAGGTCATGATTTCAGGGTCCTGGGATCGAGCCCCACATCGGGCTCTCTGCTCAGCAGGGAGCCCCTCTCTCTCTCTGCCTGCCTCTCTGCCTACTTGTGATCTCTGTCTGTCAAATAAATAAATAAAATCTTAAAAAAAAAAAAAGAAAATAGCTCTCTACTGTCCACCTGAGAGAGATCACTAAGTGACCAGCTCATAAAACAAGATTTTCTGTTATCACTGTCCCCGACAGGGAATAAATGATCAGTTGTGCATAAACTACATTCTTATGTGCAGGGTACTCTTCTGACTACTCAGATGAGTCCAGCTTAATGTTCTGCTAGCCCTTAGACTCTGGACTCAGTTGTAGAAAGACAGAATTTCCATAAAATAAATTTTATGTACAAATCCCTTATTGTTTATGCTGTCAAACCAGTTCATCAGATAACCATTAGTCCTTGGTCTTAGCTGTAGAAAAGAATACAATCCTAATCCTAATATAGAGAGACATCACAGGCCAACACACCTAGCCAAGAAAAAAGAAACAAAACCACAGAAATAGAAAAGAAATGAAAATAACACAAAACATGAAAAGAAAAGGAAAGAAAAGAAAAACAGAGAAACTGAGATTCAATTAAAAAAAAAGTTCTAGGGCCACTTGGAATTCACTGCGGGAGGCAACTACATGTCCAGGGTTAAACACCCAAAGAGGAGCACTACTCCAACTTTGCTCTGCAAGGTGAGACCATTATGACATCATGGTGGGAAGACCTAAAAAATTGTTATATAGTACTTAATTGTGTAATTTTCAAAAAAATTAAAAACATGATTCATACCAATATATCATGAACATGTCAAAAATTTAATTTATTAATGGGGATATCAGCCAGATATTAAGACAGGTTCAATAGGATTTCAGGAATATAAGCCCTTAGAAAGAGTATGTTGAAATAGGTGCTCTAATGGGGCGCCTGGGTGGCTCAGTGGGTTAAAGCCTCTGCCTTCGGCTCAGGTCATGATCCTAGGGTCCTGGGATCAAGCCCCATATCAGGCTTTCTGCTCAGCAGGGAGCCTGCTTCCCTCTCTCTCCATCTCTGCCTGCCTCTCTGCCTACTTGTGATCTCTGTCTGTCAAATAAATAAATAAAATCTTAAAAAAAAAAGAAGTGCTCTAAGTTAGAAGAAAATTTAAAAACATTTAGTGTCCAAATATTCAATGGGGCAATGAAATTGTATCCTTTATAGTTCTCTGGCTTTGAAGCTCTTCTAGACAAAATCAAGTAGGTAACCCTTCAAGTATGCAAATGTCTTCACAGAGCATAGGTCCTAATCAAGGTGTGTAACGAGTCAAACAAAGATATATATCTCTAGAGGACTGAGTAATTTAGACAACCATTTAGATAATTCTCTGACAGCTTTTTCTCTAATTTCCATCTATTTGACTTCTTCTTAACAGCTCCATGAGATGTGTTTGTTTTTAGCGTGGATCCCAACCAGGAAGAGATTCTTGCAACCCAAAGAGTAGAATTTCCCCTACCTTCCATTGCCATATTACAAGCTGAAATATAACACAAAGGTGTAAGTGAAAAGAAGGCCTCAAGATACATACAGGAAAAGAATACATTTTTTAGATCATAGTAAGTCCAGGACAAAGGTTTGGCATGTATTACAGTGCACAGGTGAGCACAAATCTTGGATTTCATTAATGAGAAAACCACTGAGGGTAAAATTTGAGAAAACTATACAAGCACAGATTAAGGATATTTAATGTTATTTATCAAATGTTTAATCTTTGGATAAATTCTTTAGGAGCTAAAAGAGAATAGCAAAGAAACACAAAGGATGTGGACTTCAGAAAATATACGGATTTTAACAAGAAAGTACCAAAATAGAAGGGACACACATATGCACAGAAAGACCCAGATATTTTCCCTCTTTTCCCCTTTAATCTACAAAGTCAAAAGACTATTTTAAAGATTTTATCTATTTATTTGAGAGATAGAATGAGAGGATAGAGCATGAGAGGGGAGAGGTCAGAGGGAGAAGCAGACCCCCAGACGAGCAGGGATCCTGAGGTGGAACTAATCGTGGGACTCTAGGATCATGACCTGAGCCAAAGGCAATTTCTTAACCAACTGAGCCACCCAGGTGCCCCTCAAAAAATTATTTTAAAAGTATATATTGTACACCTACAATATGCAAGTGTTGTGCTAGGTGACATAAGACATTCACAGGTAAATAAAACAAAGGAGGGTTGAATTCTAATTTAGATCCACTAATCAGCTATGTGACATCAGTTATTCCAAGCTTTTCCATAATGAAGTTTTCTTGTGGGTAAAAATCTCTTAGTTTTCTTGAAATTATAAAAGACTATAAATCTATAATTTTATAATGCCTGTCCTTAAAGAGCTTGGGAAAGTTTTTTGAAGACTTTTAAAACTGTACAGAGTGGGATGGGAAGATGGGTTCCCAACACAGAGATTAGTTCATTCAGAGTTTTTAAGATTTTTATTTTTACCACAAAATTATTTGTTCAAAAAGCACTATGAACTGGGAACATAAAGAAGTAAAACAAATCTCCAGGGTTCGCTAGATAGACTGTGTTTGAAAATCATTTATGCAGTCCAGCTTATTTAGTCTAAGAATAATAAACTATTATTAAGGATAATAAATTTGGCAAAGAGAAGTTAGTTTCCTTAAGTAGGAAATATTCTTCTCCAAGTTCACAGAGATCAAAGACAGAATTTGTGCCTAACCACCCACCTGCCTCTTCTAAGGACTTTCTGGTACTCTATGTCATCTCTCTAAAATATTGATCATTGTGTGTACACTACCAGCTCATTAACCCTTTTTTCATAATAACTCCTCAAAATGCAAAAGGGACTTATATTTGTTTTCAAACTTACTAAAGGTTACTATTTTTATAGCCCTGCAAAGGGACCATTCAACACCAAGATCAATATATTTGAACATTTTCATATGAATTATCTGGTAAATGAAAAAAAAAAAAAGAACAGGAAGAATGGCTTGAACTTAAAACAGTATGCTTGAATAATACTTAATTCCTAAACCATTTTGTAGAATTTTCATTCTGTTCATGAACATATTGACAGAGGATCTGTAAAGTGTTTTCTAGAGCTTCAAAGATCATTTTCAAATCTTCTCGTTTTCTCTGTCACTTTACATTACTTCCTGCTCCTAGATCAGGTTATATATTTCCTGCTGTGTCTCTGTTTTTAGTGAGGCAGATTTTCATTGTTTTTTTAAGTGTGTCAACTTAATGGAAAAGTTTATTGTTTACATCCAAACAATGGTGCTCTGGTGGAGAAAGGCAGAATGGAGGATACAGGAAGGAGAGAAGGAAAGAGGGGGTGTGAGGTAGAGATAAGCACTAGCATATTGGAATTGCCTTTTAAAATCCTACACAGATTTTCCCCCATTCAGATAACTTGCTGACCTTATCCTATGCTACATCTGATTGCAATTACTTCAGTTTGTTAGGCTGACCAATTTTAGAAACTTGGACAATGTACTTCGTTGCAATCAGATCTGCATTAAAACCCAGAAATGAAGGATAAATCAGTTATTGCCATTGAAGTTGTTATGTTGTATTTTTTCCAAAAGAAATACACTCATGTCAGCAGGCCTGAACTTTAATTTCCCCAAACTTCTAACATGTCTTCTGCAAATAAGTCTGGTATCTTCTATATAATTAATCTACAATCTCATGAAATTCAGTTACAAACCCAATTCATCATCACTTCTCTTGTCCTTTGTAAATTTTATAATTATTGACAACACATTTTAAGGTACAAAACACACAGACAGGAGAAAAATAGAGGAAAGTCATGCTATAAATTTTTCAGCATCAGAATATAAATGTTCCCTGATCACCAATAAATTTCAATCCATCTTTTCATCAGGCTGTCATACCCATGGGTAGAGTGATTTGGCAACTTCTTAACACAGTGTGATGTGAGGGGCACAAAAGAAGCTATCTCTGATTTTTAAATTTTCTCCACAAACTGTCTTAGTTTCCAAGACCCCACCCTTTCCCTCTATAGTAGGGACCGGGATGCAGAAGGCTCAGTTAAAATGCAAATATGTCACCTAGAAAAGTAGACTCTAGGATCTGTGCTCAATGCTTTGTAACTTCTCAAGCAGAGAACAAAGTCCTGAGATGGGATGAGACTTCAGGAGGGTGGAGTGAGTTTAAAAAAAAAAAAAAAAAAGGTGCAGAGCCTTAAGGGCAACTAGTCACACGTTCTTGGAACCATAAAACTATACATGTTTTTGTTGGCAGGGAAGAAAAGGCCAAGGGGAAATACATTGGCAGGGCCACCAACAGGTGTGGGATGATGAGAGAGTCAACTACTCGCTAAGCACTGTGTGCTCTCAAATACATGATCTTGTCTCACTTAATCCTCAAGGCCGACATGAGTGTTAGGGGTTACTTCACTCACAGAGAGAAGAGAAAATGAGCCCCAAAAGACCCAAGTTCACAGAGCTACTGTATATCAGCCTCTGAGTTTGAACTCATGGTCAAACACCTTTAACTTCACTATCTCATGGAAAAAGCAGGAAGGCAGAACACGTGGAGCATGACACATGCCAGGCAGACAGAAGAAGCTGAAAGCCACTGGTGCCTACTTCTTGTGATGTCTGGTACGGGAAGTTGAAATGAACTCTGTGTCTGATTAATGCTGAACAGTATAGAAAAACTGTTTTCCAGTTGGGTAAGTATTCAGCTTCAAATGCATTTCATGAGGCCCCTCTCCCATATCCTCCCTGTGCTCACCCTGTCCTCCAATAATCTACTCTAACCCCTCTCTGCATTTCTTCATTGCTTCTCCAGGAAAGTTCTTTCCGCCATCTATGTTTGTCAAACTCCTATAAAGCGGAGTAACTTCTGGTACTTCTAGTTAGACTTTAAAGTCCACACATAGCCATAATTCAACTTAGTCAAAGTTAATCTGAAAAACTCCTGAAATCACCTTTAAAATTCAATATCCTTGGATTTGTCATTACAAACCTCTACAGTATGAGAGAGCTGAAGCTCCTGAAGGGAGGCAGGTTCCCAGCAGCAGTCAGTTCCTTCTCTGAGATACTTTCTCATTAGATGGGGGGGGGGGGGGGTGTAGAAATGCCCTTGTACTGATTTAGTTGCTTTGTTTCTTTCTCTCTTCCTTCCAATTAGATCATTCAATTCAAGCAAATCATTCATATGATACAGCTTTGCCGTGACTCATTCAAAGTGAATTGGTATGACCCTTCTTCAAAAGATACATCACTACAGCCTGTGACCTCTTTGACACTTATTTTTCCTTACCATGTTATTTTTCTTAACTAACTGTCTGTGTGGATTATAAGATTTCTGTGGTCACAGATTATGTTTTATTCATATTTCTAGGCCCCACCATGCATAACCAACATGCTGAATTTAAATTAAGCAAATAGTTATAGATGGGTAACTTTAGCTCTGTCTGCCCAGAGTCACTTGCTAAAGAGTGCCCAGATACGTTATGACTTCTATGGGCCTAACAGTGGCACAAGGAAGTCAGGTGGAGTCGGAAACACCTAGGAGAAGAAAGGCTCTGGGTCTAGCCTGGCAGCAGTTTATAGACTGATGGCCTCAGCAAGGCAAAGTTAGTAGTTCCAGATTAAGGTAGGGAAAGGACCCAACTCTTCACCATCCCTGAGGAAGTGCCAGCAATGTCACTAGGTAGAGGTGGCTCTGCCTTGGGATTGATGAACTATTTGCTGGAGCCAAGAGGCCCTCAGTGCAGACAGAGCCCTGCTGAAGAAGAGAAGTGAACAGAAGAAATCATTGGAAGAATCTTGGACACAAGTGTCATGATAAATAGAGAGGCAGACTTTCAAAACTGTTTCCTTGAGAGGCGAGAGGAGTATACATTTCATCTCAAGAGATTACCTAAAATCAGCACAATGGGGAAACATTTTCTTTCCACCCTCATATGGACCCAGTACTGGCCTCAGTGTTTAAGTATCTATTCATCCTGAGTTTGTCTCCCAACATTGGCAGCTTTTAGGTATATGATCTTGAGTGGGTTTTTAAACTGTCCTGTGCCTTAGTTTTTTCATCTCTTGGTGGAAATAATTATTATACTTACCTCAGAGGGTTGTTTCCTGGGTTAAATGAGCTAGTCCACACAAATCACACAGTATGTATTTATCCCTTAGTCAGCTCTCAGTATTTACCTGCACCTCACCCATCATCATTAGTTCATTTATTAACTGCAGTTGGACTTTCTACCCTATTCCCGCTGCTCCATTTCACATACCCCAGTCACTGTACTCAGCCTGGACAATCCCAGTTTCAAGACTCTGTTCACATTCCTCCCTCAGGTTGAGTGGCAGAACGGTTAGTGGCTCCTATTATCTTTTCTTTACCTCTTTCCCCTGGTCTTTGCTGGGCCCTGGCCATCCAGCTAGAATCCATTTCCCAGACTTCCTTGCCACTAAGTGTGGACATGTGACTATGTGGTGGCCAATCAGAGCTGAGATGAATTGGTGTGTACAATTTCGAGAACATGCCATTAAAAAAGAAGGCTGAAGTGTGAACATACCAAAGATGGAAGGCAAGTGGTAAGGAAAACAGAGCAAGAAGACAGAGGCATAGGCCTAAGTTGACTTCCTAAGTTGACTTTCATAGGCCTAAGCAGAGCAACCCACATTTAATTAATTACAGCAAATTAGCTTACTTTCTCCTGTGACTTTTTTCTTCTTTGTACCTTTACTCTTTATGGTCTATTATTACCTATATTAGAGACAAGTATATTAACACAGAGAATCAAATTAAGCTTCGAAGAACACATGATCTTGAGAGATCTTGAAGTGAGAAAAATGGCAAGTTGTTTTTTCCAGATTCAACTGAAAAGACATTTACTGAGGCCAGCTCCTTCCTCCTTCCTTGCTTCTTATTTGGTTCGGCACTTTCTTGCTAATTGGTACAGTTTTTTAAAAGTTGAGACACCTTGATTAAACCATAACTTTTTATTAAAATATATTCTTTGCAAAAATTTGCCATGACTCACCTATGATTGTTCCAAAGATTGATACGACCAACTCCTGTCAGTTTTTCCACAGCATGTGTTTCCATCTTTTTCTGAATATCTATCAGCACACATCTGTGCTGTGTGTACAAAATTTCACCTCCTGAGAGGCCCACATTTGATAGAATCAAGTTCGCCTCATTTTTCAAACAGTGTTAATTCGGTTTAAAAATACTTTTCTCATTATGTTATTGCAAGGGTCTTTTATTTTATCTCATGCTTTAATCTATCCTGGATCTCACACTTATTTAATTAGAATTTTACTGTTGGGAAGGGGAGTTCAACAAAATTTGGCAACCACTTCCTACCCCCTGTCAGATTTCTTATGGTGCATCAAAGAGATGAAGGAAGGTATTACTTTCTACAGATAACACAAGATAAACACTAGAGATTCAATCCATTTGGAAAATGTCTTCCTCACATCCTCTTTTATCTACAGGGTAATTTCCTTTGTAGTGGGTTTCACAATGTAAATTAGGCACAGTTTATTTATACCCAAGTGCACGAAAATGAATTTATATGTATCCCAGAGGAAATGTTTCATGGAAACATCTGCTTTTCCTCACTTTAAGACTATAGGAACCTCTGCAATATATCCTCTTCCATAAAAATCTTAGGTGTATAGAGCCAGTTTTCATGAGGCAAGACAGCTCCATTCCTACTCTCCAGGAAAGACACTAGAATTATTGTTCCCACTTTAAGTCTCTTCAGTTGGTTAGGATGTTTTTAGCAATATAACTCAATCAACCAACATATATTTATTCGATATCCAGTTAGAAGAAAGCCTCTCACCTTTATAAGAAGTGTAAAAAAATACATGATTTCTGCCCTTAAGGAGCTGCCAATCTAGTTGTAGAAACTGGTGAGAGTCCCTAGCTTTTCAAGTCTTCTTTAGAAAAACAAAGTCAGTGCTCTCAGATGCCGTATAAAAGCCCATCCCTGAGAACAGCTACACTCTCCCTTGGCTGTTCGAATCCATTATGTTTGTCATTATATCACCTGAATTTGAATAGAATTTTCAATCTTCAGGGAATTAAATTCTCAGCAGGGGCCGCATCTTATAAATTTCCATTATCCTCAATGCCTAACCTAGTACCATATATTCAAAATACATTAAGAAATAAATGAATGAGTGAAAGAATGAATGAGCAAACTTTTGATATAGCATCAATGTAGCTAAGACTAATTCATCTTCTGGTTTAGATGCAAGACATTATGCCATGATCATTTCTATTCATGCCCAAGGACTACAGACTGGTTGCTTACATTTATATCCATCCAAATCTTTAACAAGTATTTATTGACGACTCGCACATGTCAGGTAGTGCTTTGGATGCTGGGAATACTGTGATAAATAAGCCAAAGATTTACCCTAGAGAAGCTTACATTCTAGGGAGAAAGTAATGCTGACTAAAGAATTTCTCTCATAAATGAAGCAGCCAGTAAAGGAAGGAAGGAGGATTGTAACCATGTCATCCTGGGCTTACAGGTAAATAGAATGTGTTTACTTAAGCTTTATAAAATTCAACAACAAAATAGCCTCTGTCTCACAAGTGAATAAACCAAAATGAATTAGTTCTTGAAAAGTAGAAATGAAAAATTATTCTCCTTTATCTAATTGGTACATCCATAAGGAAACATTTTAAAAATAAACTAAAATAAAAATTTTAAATGTACCTCCGAATGAAAGAGCTGAACTATACTTTGCATGAAATTTTATTCTGTGCCTTAAGCCAATGCTTCTCTAATTTATGTGCTATCCTCTCTGAATTCCTTCTGTCTCCTTTAACAGTCTTTTACCAATGCATTAATTTCTTCACTAAAATTTTCATGAGAA
The DNA here is from genome assembly GCA_003697995.1 of Taxidea taxus jeffersonii. Classification (NCBI taxonomy): domain Eukaryota; kingdom Metazoa; phylum Chordata; class Mammalia; order Carnivora; family Mustelidae; genus Taxidea; species Taxidea taxus. The sequence continues at coordinate 50,009 of ML105614.1, read as the reverse complement.
GAAAAACACTGATAAGATGCCCAACCTAAAAAAAAATTACTTATATCTTATGCAATCTACTGAATAAAATGTGGTTAATGAAAAACACAAAAGTGATGCATTTAACCCATACGGAAGTTAACTGTTCTTAGATTCCTCCTGTCACCACTCCTCCATGAGTGACTGGGCTAGGGATTAATGATGAATGTAGTGATTGATTCTTTCTTTCTACAATTTGCATTTCTAATTTGCTATATTTGAATAATAATCAAGCAGATGCTTTTGATCATCAATGGTAGGTAAAGATGGAGAGTAGAAATACATCCTTCACTAATTTGAAAAATTATTTTTAAAGTAGAAAATCTGAATTTAAAATGTTACTACTGTGCATTGTACATTATAAATATTGCTAAATATTCAATCAGGTTAAATGCAACTTTCTCTATATATTTGTGACTGCTGAAAATATTGGCTTAATTTATTCTGGAAATATTTTACTTCTATGGCATAATCTACACAAAGACTATGTCAGTAATTTTGCATCCTTTCTGTTGAAAATGATGTATTGATGATATGTATGTGTCAGCCATATTTCATTCTGATTTTTATAATTTCATCTCTAATGATTAAACATTTTCAAAAGTAGTGTTTCTGAATTTCCTTCCAGATCATTTGTCCATCACTGAGTTAGGAAGTTCTGGTACCCAAACAACTAAGGTACATTTGGGGAGGGACAGAAAGTAGAAATCTCTTGCTAGAGCACCTAAAATTCAGTAGACTCTGGGAAGGAAGGAAGGAAGGAAGGAAGGAAGGAAGGAAGGAAGGAAGGAAGGAAAGAAGGAAGGAAGGAAGGAAGGAAGGAAAATGGGAGGAAATAGAGCGGGAAGGGGATAGAAAGGAGACTCTGGCATCTGAGGTAGAGTCAGCCAGATATTCACAAACTAATTTATTCTGCTATGCTTAGAAATAAGCCACATTTGCCACTTCCTTGCAGTTGGGAGTGACTATTGGACTGAGTTCTGGAGGATGGAATGTGGGAGAAAGTGAAGTTTGCCACCTCCAAGCCTAACCCCCAAAACTCCCTGTACAAACCTGCACACATTCCTTCTTTTCTGGGTCAGCCAGCTGCAGAGGGGAAGCCCTCTTAGGAAGATCTAGGTGGTGTTGGAGCCACTAGATGGAGCAAGGGCAACAGAGCAGTGTGAAGGGCAGAGTGAAGAAGAAAACTTTCATTGTGTTATGCCACTGAAATTTTGATCTTTGTAGAGCAGTAGCCTTCCCTAACTGATGACACCTAAGGAAATAAATTGGTAATGACAAACTCCATATCTTCTAGTTCTGTGAAATAGTCGGTCCTCATTCAGTAAGACTTATCTAGGATATCTTTAATGAGAAAAAAAGTAGCACTAGAAGCATCTCCACATCCACTGAGCAAGAGAGGCATCCTGTTCATTTGTACACCATAAAAATCAAGGGGAGGGTTTCATTGCTGCATGGAAATTTAATATTCTTTGATGCTGCATTGATGGCCAATGATCTCTTTATTCCTTGGGGAGGGAGGCAAGAATCCTGGGGCAGTAACGTTAAATTTCACTGACATATGAAGCAATTTTGGCAAACCTAGGGAGCCTTTTGGTTGTGATTTATATCTAGTCAGGGAGAAATGACATCTGGGATGTCTGATTTATTCACTAGCAAAATGCTGGCTGAACCTAAAATAAGAAAATAGAGATTTATGTAACAGATTGCAGCGACTTAATTTAAGAATGGTTAGGAAACCAGCAGACACTCCATGGCTCTGCTCTGCCTGGAATCACATGCTGTAAGTTAATATTACCTTACTTAAAGTATTAAGTCATATGTTGAGAATTATGGCATTATTTTTTCACCTGAACATTTTTAAGATGATTCCTTAACATCCAAGTAAGTTCTGGCATTCAATTACATGTCAACTGTCATAAAAAAGCTTTTGTAGAATTTAGCAGGCAGCTATAGTCTATTGTAAATCTACTTGGAAGCTCACAGGCTACTTCATAATAATCTCCATGCCAGGAGAAGCAAGGAAATACAGGGACTTGAGAGTAAGGAATTCTGTCCCTTCTATTAAGAGACCACTTGGAGTCTGTGTCATGACTGTTTCCTTTTCCAAACCTTGCAAGGTTTTCCTGGATCATACTCAATATTGTAAATACCAAAATGCAATTTCTCTCTGGTCTCAGTGCCATCATTAGATGGTCTCTTCCTAAGCCACAAATGTCTTCTTGTCTTGGGAACACTGAGTCATGTAACAAAGTTCTGCTTCCTGCTTTTTGCTTTGCATTGGCTATGAGAACGCTCAAACCTAAGACACAGTCCCCTCTAGAGAATGCAAAGGACTCATGCATGAGTGTGGTGTGCTAACCTTATTCAGACTCCTCTCTGCATTTTGCTCTCTATTCTGATATTTTTACCTATGTTCTCATCCATTCATTAGTTGGTCAAGCAATACATTTATTATGTTAGCTGTCTGAAATTTTTTCTGAATGAAGTTGGGGATCCATAGAGAGATCAAGAAATGATAAAAAGGAGAATAACAATGAAATAAGAAGGAAAGAAGAAAGCAAGAGAAGAGAAAGAGGATAGGAAAGGAACGACAGGCTAGATAGAGGGATGAAGGAGGGAGGGATACAGTCTGTACTTCTATTAGTGTTCAGCACGTGAGAAAGTTGAGTGACTTATCTAAGCTTCAGTAAACAGGTGTATTTTCTTTTTCCTTTAGAGAAAGCCAAAGCTTTTGCCATTGTTCTTCTTTTAAAGTCCTCACAGAGTAAAGGGATTGCCCTGAAGAACACCTCCTACAATATGAAATTTTGTTACCTCATCATGCCTTCTTTAATGCCAAGGTTTGGGAAGAGTTATCATTTTAATGATTGGGAATGGGATTTTCATCCCTAACAAGACTAACCTGGATAAGCCAGTTAAGGCTGTTAGGTGGCCTCCATTCAGTTCTACCTTCCACTGTAGACAGATTGTCAAGTGCGTCAAGGGACATGGTCCCAGCTTCTTCACATCCCTCACTTTGGGCAGCACGGTTCCCAGGGAGAATAGTAAAATAAATCATTCCTTTCTCCCTCTCTTCTTCAGGAATTTATCTCTTCACTCAAGCACTTCACGCCAATTTGCTGACCCTGGACATTTCCCTGGCTTGGCCAGGAACCGCTGTCTCTGCGTGTAGCTCAACAGGTCTTAGAGTAAGGACTCAATTCTTTCTGCCACCAAGATTAAATGCTTCCTTCTTCTTTTTCCTTAGTAAGAATATAATAAATGATTTCATCATTAACTTCTAGGAGGTTATAGCCCCAGTTCTCAAGGCAGGAATGGGAGGAAGATAAAACTACAAAATCTGTCAATATGGACTTTTATAATCATGTAGAAAGAGTGACTTGAGAAACCAGACAGGTTGTATTGAAGATAAGCTGTGTGCACTCCTTGTTCATCTCTTGGGGCATTTGATCATGAACACTGGGTATGCAACTTCTCATAGGAATATGAGAATTACCTATTGAAAAACAAATGTTTTTTCATTAGCTAAAGGTATGGATCTATAGTAGATAAGAAGTTTTGTCCATAAAACTAGAATGCAAGAGATACCACCTTAATTTCTTTTTTTAATCTGCCCTGAGTTCATTTTTCTCCCCAAGTAGTTAAGAAAGCCAATAAATATTGGGGCTTTCATCCCACCTCCCAGTCATGCAAACTTCTCTGTGATCTAATGCACTTGACAATTCTAGAGGAAGGGCTCTCATCTGTTCATATCTGGGCATCTCTGAAACGCTTGCTTCCCAAGCCCAAGATATCCCCCAATGGCAGTGAATTCGTCAATGTCCATGCCAAGCTTGGGCTCCCAGATGTTCAGGTTTTATGTCAGCCTACCCCTAACCCCCCCCCCAAGAAATCCCTTCTCTGGGGGATAATTGTGTGGTGGGGATAATATTTGGCACTTTCTTGGGCCTCCAGTTTCCTTTCTTCCTTCCCAACCCAGTCAATCTTATCTTTTGAACTCCAAGAACTAGAGTCCATCTGTTCTCTTCTCTTCCAGGACCATCCAGCATGGCAGACCTGTTTTCACCAAAGAATATGAAGTGTCTAAGAAGGAGAATTGCCTTTTTTACTTCATAACTCCTGCATTCCTTCCTGGACCACTCATTTTCTTCAAGATAAAGGAAAACAGAGACGTAGGCATGAGAACAAGATAACTGTCAGCAACTCAATAAATAATCCCTGCACAAATAGCCAGAGATGGAAAAGAGACACCACTGAGTAATTGAAATGGAAGAAAATGTGGGGTGTGGATATTTGCTTTGTACCACATCCATTCTCCAAGGAAGGAGCACTGGCCACGTGTGTCCAGTGAACAGGACAAAAGTTCTTCATGAGTAGGCACCTCAGTTTAGTCTCAGAAAGAACAAAGCTTTGTGGAAAATCAGGGCTCAAATATGAATTCTACCATTTAGGACATCTGCAACACTGTGCAAAGTAATGTCTACCTTACATCTTCAAGTTCAATCCATAAAATGGGATAGCAGTGCCTTCTAGCAAAATATCCATGAGGAGTGAGTCCCCTCTCTCTTGACTCCTCCCCCAAATGTACTATCTTACTCTCTAGGAGGATGGCAAAAGGCAGGAAATGTCAGAAAGCCAGAGGAAATGTCCTAAAAATCCAAAAAGATTATCCTCTCCAGCCCATGTCTTATGTTTTAATTTTTTAAGGTTTTATTTTTAAGTAATCTCTACGCCTAGTATGGGGCTTAAATCACAACCCTGAGATCAAGTGTCACATACTCTACTGACTGAGCCAGCCAGGCACCCCTGGCCCAGCCCATGTCTTATTAAGTTCCACATGCCAGATCAAGCAGGAACAAATGAAAGACCATTACTCCTACCTCCTCAGCTCTCCCAATGGCCCTGAAGGTGATCCACTCAAATGCAGTGTCAGAGTTAAAACCCAAAGCCTTAGAGTCAATCAAAACTGGGTTTGGATCTCAACTTCATCTCAGACACATGCAGTGAGCCCACTGATATGTGAAACAGGGACAGCAGTACTTCCTACAAGAGTTATCATAAGAAAAGAGAAAAAGGGGCACCGGGGTGGCTCAGTGGATTAAAGCCTCTGCCTTCGGCTCAGGTCATGATCCCAGGGTCCTGGGATGGAGCCCCGCATTGGGCTCTCTGCTCAGCAGGGAGCCTGTTTCCCTTCCTCTCTCTCTCTGCCTGCCTCTCTGCTTACTTGTGATCTCTGTCTGTCTAAATAAATAAATAAAAATCTTAAAAAAAAAAAAAGAAAAGAGAAAAAATGAGAGGACACACAGAAGGTTTAGTTAAGTGTCTGACAATAGTGGCTCTCCTATTACTTTTATTATTTTTATCATTAACATCCTCTGTTGACTTGCTAAAAGCCTTTCAATTAAGTGTATCAGTTACTGAGACTTTTCCTTTTCCTTCTTGTTTGGTTGATTTGATTCCAGAACAATCTTTCTAGCCTCTTCCTGATTATGCTCGATCTTATCTGAATTCCATTAATTCACTCATTTAAAATCCTAAAAATTATCAGTCATTCCCAAGCAGCTCCAAGGTACAGGAGTTCACAAACAACAGAGACCTGCTTCCATGGAGCTCCAGTGCGCATCCTGCCCCAGGTTGAATGGCCAAGTGCACACAGGACGTATGCTTGTAAACAGACTCACCTTCACCCGGGATACCATCTTTTATTATTATTATTACTCTCTTTTTTCCTCATCAAGGCTGACAAGTTGCACCAGGTATTTCCTTCTCACTTAGATACCAAAATAAAGTCTCTTCCAAACTTCTGGCTTTTGAGTCCTTACGCCAAGGTGCCTGAGCCAGCCCCTGAGTCATGCAGCTGAGAGCCAAGCTGAGGAGAGGTGGTTTTCATTTCAGGAACTCAGCTCAGCTTCCTGGAGACTAAACACAGCAGCATCAATAAATAAGGGAGAAAGGAGACAGTAATAAAAGAATTCCAACGTTGGTGTCAATGTTAACTAACAAGTATACAACAGTTAAACGTAGCCATACAAAAGAAAACATTTCTATACGGTGGGAGGAAAGGATCAAAATCAGAGGCAGAACGAGGCCTGATTCTGCCCTCACACAGCCAACATGGATGGAAATAACATTTTCCTAAATGCACAGCCTTTTTTTTTTTTTAATAAACCAGACTGTTCCTAATGATATTTTGAAGTTCCATTTTTCTTTCTTTCATTCATTCTGTAAATGTTTATGAACACCTCCTATGCACTACATGCTGGAGGTACAACAGGGAACAAAACACACTTTGTGGAGTTTATATTCTACTGGGAAAGGCAGACATAAGCAAGGATTTATCCTTAAACCAAGGGACAATGAACTAACCGTGTGGCCCTGGGCAAGTTTTCTAACCTTCTTATGCACCATTTCCTTGTCTACATAAGGAGGATATTAATAGTCCATACATTGAAGCCTTGGTGCAGGGATAAATGAATTGTCTTGCGTTTCAAGCTGTGAGCAGTGCCTGGCACAGTGTAAGTCTTTCTTCAGTGTTGGCTGTTAGCAACCCCACTGGAATGTAGGAGCAGAGGGCAGGGCCTTTTATTTGTTTATTGCCATATTCCCAGTGCTCAGAACAATGCCTGAAATAGAATAGGTGCTCAATAAATATTTGTTGAATGACCAAAATCAAATCAAATCAAAGATTGTGGTAAGAGATGTGAACAGGGTCCTCTAAATAAAAAATGGGAGAGCAGGGAAAAAAGATGATATGGCCTTAGAACTTCTCTATATAAAAAACTAGAAAAGGATTCCAGTAAGAGGAAACAAAATCAGGGGCCATGTGGTGAGACGAGCTTGCCGTGCTGAAGAATCTCCTAACCCTGGAGCATAAGCACATCCAGCTGCCTGGCCAGTGGTTTCTAGACTGCATCCTGCAGTGCTCCGATGACCATCTCCTGCCCCTTTCCTTCCCCTGGACCTTTTCCCCACACTGTGGCAGAGGACTTCTCTCAATTTGAATTTCTCTCAATTTGAATATCTCTCAATTTGAATATTTCCTTAAAGAATAGTATTAGAATGTCAAGGGGGCAGAAAGTGGAAGAATATGTTTTTCTCAAATATTTCAGTTGTCTGCAGACTTGGTGGAAACTGGTTTGAGGTAGTGTGGTTGATCACCCACTCCTTATTTTTTCTCCCTTGTTTCACACCCCTTCTTCCTGAGGACATGTGACAATTTGGAATTCCCAAGACTTGTCTTTAAGCCCCTAAGTGAAGAGCTGGTGTTGCATCTCATAAACTGATTCCCCAATGAGGGAATTTCCAACTCCAGGTTTCCATCCTTATAAGCCCCAAGTTCTTCTACAAGAGTTGCTGGTGTGTCTTTAGGAATGTTCAGATTTGCTCAAAAGAGAAAGTGGTATTTATTGCCTCATAATAAAAGTAAAGTAGATTTCCCTCTGATTTATGATGAGACCTCATATAGGCTAGTCAGATTTGCTTCTGACTAGAAAGGGAGGAGGAGTGGAGAACCCTCAACTCCTCCTGAGAGCTAGCTGATTGGTCCAGCCACTCATGCATCCATCTAGACAAGGATATAAATCAGCCACCATCACAAAGTTCCCAAAACTGTGTCCTTCCCCCAACAGGCTCTCTATCAACTCTCACAAATTCATTGTTTTCTAGCCATGCTGAGGCAAGAAAAGAGGAAGAGCTGAAGAAATATCTGTTCTCTCTGGTGGCCAGGGTCAAAGAAACAAGCAAGAGAACTTCTTAATTGGAAGTTCTTTGCTAGTTTTTGGTCATCATTGTTTAATGTCCAGGAAATGTTCATCAAGCCAAGAAATGCAATTCCTCTGGGAGTGGAGAAAAATGTTTCCATTACACAATATCTTCCCACTGGAAACCAACACTGATTTCCCTTTCTTTTTTCCAAGACTGTTTGGTGTAGTTGTCAAAGTACCCGACTGGGAGCTGAGGCCAAGGGTTCGAGTCCTGAGGGTGAAATTCTGTTTCTCAGGAAGTCCCCTTGGCCTGCAGCATCCTTGCCTATAAAATGAAGGGCGTTGGGCACTGTGTTTGTTCTAGCTCTCAAATATTCCATGGATCTCTTTAACAAGCATAAACTTGCGGATGCTCATTTGGCACACCCAGAGAAGAATTTGCCATGTTCAGACACCATTTAGTGAGGTCTGCTACCTAGTGCCTTTTCCAATATCAGTTGGACTCACATAGTTCAGATATCATTTTGCAGCAAGTTCAGATGGGATTATTTCTCATTTAGACTTTTTTAAAAGAAAAAAATATATATACATATATTTTGAACTGATGCTATGGAACATAGGATATATAGTTGTACTATGCATAAAGTACTATGCATAAAGATCCAGAGTTGTAACAACTAACATATAGATATAAATATAGGGTGGCTTGTTGTAGTACCTTCAGTCTTTCTTCACTAAGGTATTGATAAAACACTTAGAGACCTATAAGACAAATATTTCTATCACGGTCCTGTTCTTATTTTCCCTTTGTAAGTCTCATGCAGAACAGAGCAAGACCCCTCCTGTATACTATATTAGTCTGTATGTGACCCTCCTTCTAGACTGAATTGGAGAAGTCTTAGTGTTTTCTATGATTTCACAACATTCACACATTAAAGTTCAGAGTCTTCATCAGTTGTCTTTATATAACTCTAGCTATTTCTATTCCTACTTGTGAATGCACAGACTCATGCAAATGCAAGAACTATGGAAAGCATGGCTCATCTCCAGGGCCACTCTACAACTGAGGAAGGGTTGTTGCCACTTGCCTGCTCTTCCTTGTCCCACAGCATGGCTTTTAGAGACCACCCTAAGTTTTGGAGAAGAAAGAACATCTGAACTGAGTGCTGCCTAAAGATTTCTACCCCATGAGGCAGAAGTCATTAAAGGTACTTCCTGATCTCACCAGCCAATGGCCCCAGAAAGACAGCAGCTATGAGTAAAACCATGAACTTTCTGGCCACAGGGATTTTCTTCTTTAACTACTTTACCCCCACTTATTCCACATTATACTCTCCTAGTTGTCAGGGATTTGTCTTCTTTAGCTTATGTCTTTGGAACTCACGGTTATCTATATGCATCCAATGATTCACCATTTGTTGGGAATTACAGAAGAGGAAGCTCAGCAAAGCCTCCTTTCAAAAGTTGGCCCAGAATTATGCAAGTGGGTTGAAATGAGTAGTAGAAACAGATGATTTTAATTCATCTCATCTGTTCATTACCTGCAGTGCAGATGCATGTTTGTGAGTATTGCAGCATATGTTCCATTTTTCTTTTACCACATCCCTTGACCCCATCAGTGCACTAAAGATCCTTAAATTCCCCTTCCCAGAAAGTTATATATAATCTCAGCATTCCTAAGTTTCCACCCTGTGCCTTTCATGTGATCAACAAAAATATATAAATGATTGTAAAACTGTGAAAGCTACTTCTTGTTTCTACTGAGAAACTGGGATTCATTCTCAGCATTTCCTTGCAATGTATCCCCCTGCCCACTCCCTACAAAATGTGTGACTGTAACTCATTATTCCTATCATTTCTGTTACTTTCACTATAAATGTTTGCTCAATTTCAACTTTAGGAGTCATCAGTTTGTGGTGCATATAGATTCCCCCAAACTTTACCTGGGTGTTCACCACTTAAGAAGAAATTGTCTTTGTATTATATACTCAGTAAATCTCCAGGAAACATATATGGTGATATCCACTCCCTATGATAGGTTAATAGCCTTCTCCTGAATTATTCTACTTGAGATATACAAATGACAACACTATTAAAATGCTGTCTTTCTGGGGCGCCTGGTTGACTCAGTTGGTTAAGCATCTGCCTTCTGCTCAGGTCATGACCCCAGGATCCTGGGATTGAGCCCTGCATCAGGCGCCCTGCTCCCTCTGCCTCTGCCTCTCTTTCTCTCTGTCTCTCATGAATAAATAAATAAAATCTTTTAAAAAATGCTGTCTTTCATGCTTAATACAAGTCCCTACATGAAGGCTTCCATGATGACTCCCACCTTCACAGACAACCATCACCTCTGCAGTCCTATAGGACAGCTGTTCTGTATCCCCATCTAGGGCTGAATCAGATCCTGCTTCAAACTGATGCCTCTTGTTCTGGGTTGGGGGGGGGGCACAAGGAGCAGGGAGTGGGCAGAGGTACACTTGCCTTGCCAATTACATTGGCATTCCCTCGAAGGCTATATACATACAGCCAGCTCTTGGAGTCTTCCCTAGTCCTCTGCCTCCTCCCTACATGTAGAATAAAATAAACCTTCTCTGTGATCTTTACCACCATTCTTCTCTCCCTAGAATGATAGTTTTCACACTGTAATTTTTTCTTTTGACATTCCTCAATAGACCACTAGATTGTGAACTCATTGAAGGCAAATGTATTGTTCAATGTCCAGTGCAGAACAACTTTCTGAAGGTGTCTGTTCCATAATCAAAGGATAAATGGATGAAATTTTTCAAGAATTTTTAATTGCTTATAGTGCCTTAATATGTTTTAACAAAACACTTCTTAAATATTAGAGAATCAGTAAGTACTACACTTTAATAGTTTGACAAGTCTTATATTTTTGACCAGCCAAATTTATTTTCCCAAAATTATATTTCCCCAATGAGTAAAACACGCAATCACGTGGAAGAGGAACTCAGTTATTGCTAAGATGCAAATAAAATGTAGCACTTTGTGCTGAAAATGTGACCGGAAAATAGTTGCTAGTTTATACATAACACACTTAGAGAAGTGCAGAAATGTTCAAACAGTGATTCCTGTGTGTTTGATAGCTCCAAGAACGACATCAAAGTACCATAAAAAAATCTTCTGTTAAATGTGAAAGCCTGACAGTCTGCCCTGTCTCCTGCTGAGGGTCTGCCTCGTGTCTGGTCACAGGGAGAAACATTTTCTTTGTATCATCAAAGCTGGCAGTGAATATCTGAGTGGACTTTCACCTTGCCTGAGACCTCTAACAACATAGCCCTCTACCTCTGCTCTCCAAGCTCTCTGCAAATGAGCTAAGCTAAAAATCACATCACCCAGTTCAACCCACTGTTATTTCAAAGTGCAACCCACATGTGAGAAAGAAGCCTGTGGCAAGCCATTCAAGGTATTAAAACCGTGACTCACTGCCAGACAGAAAAAAAGTATTCTCTGCCCAGAAATTCAGTAACATGTTACTGCTAAAATTAAAAATGAAAAACTCTGAAAACAGACCTGCGATGAATTTGTATTAATGATGGCATTACAACATAAATCTGAAAAGAAAAAAGTCTAAATTTCCAGTAAGTTCATAGAACATTAGATAATATCAAATAGCAATAGCAAAACACAGGAGATTGTCCCTGAAAAAAAAAAAATGCTTTCTTTAACTGAATGAAGTCATAGAGTTCTAAGAGGGGAAGGACAGTCTGGCTTTCTTGGCAAGACTGTATTTAAACCAAGTTTGGAAGTAATTTCAAAAAGAATTATCATTCCAAAAAAAAAAAAATATATATATATATAATCATTTTCAACAACTGTTACTTTGCAACCAGGACAAAAATTCCTCCTTGTGTCTCTGGCTCATCACTAGAATTGATATGGTCACTAACTGTAACCCCAGGCCCTGGGATGTACTTGGTACCCTGATACTCATTACATTTTACAACAAACTACCCAGTTTTTCATGTATTAAAAGCACACCAGTGTGATAAAATAAGGCAACAATTCAGGAGCAGAAATCCATGTTGCTATTAGAATATATTGCTTTCTCTCTCTTTTTTTTTTTTCCCCATCCAGGTAGTTGCTCAAGGTTGATGAGAACAAGGAAAGATCAATATGTGTCTCCACAATGTCAAAATTGGTTGAAAGAAATGAAAGATTCATCTAGCCTCTCCGTTGTTTGCATTTGTAGTGTAAACAGATACTTGACTGTTTGGGAACTGAATTGGTCCCTTTGGATACTGCAGAGCCAGAGTGAGACTTGGGGGAATGATGAGCACACAATTATTTAAAAGGGCAAAAATGAGCATGAGGAGCATGAACAAGAATAATGGAGAAAGTCCGGGAGCGGAGTCTATAATATGTGTTGAGAAACACAGTTTCCTATGCTCATCAGCCAGCTGAGAGCAATTTCTGAGAACACCACCCAAAGAGCCAAGAAGCTTTAATGGCAGACATTTGCTTCATAAGGCAGAGCCCATGAGCAGCAGCCCAATTCCAGAGCATCGGGGTCGTATGAAATGTTGTGCCCACACTCATCCAGGACAAGCCTTCAGAGGCTTTAAGCATGTAAGTGACTTAAGCAAGGGTTCATAAAATCATTCATTTCCCACACTGCATACCATAATGTGCATGCCATTTCAAAGAAAAACGAAAACATAATTGAATTGAGATCTGGAATTGTCTCAATAGTGTGGGACAATGGGCTGAATCTCACAGAAATGATTCTCACTCCTTCAGGTCTTCACCTAAATCACATTTTTTTGGCAAGGTCTTGCCCAAATCTTAGACAATGTAAGACATCCATGTACTTCTGTGGCATCTTGCCCTGCCCCTGTCTCTGTTGCCTATTGCAAATTTGTTTAGGGATGAGAGCATATCTATCTCATTCACCATTGTATCCCAAGTGCCCACAGCAGTGCCTAGTGTACAAGTCCTCGATGGTATTTGTTGGGTTAATGAAAGCATATATAGACCATTATGCAGTAAGGCTCAGAGCACTGAATGCATCATTAGAAGGGGTGGCAGACCTTGGTGGACACCATGAGGGCCAAGCAGCAAGCAGGTGTGACAGCAAGACCTAGACGTGGGTCAGCAATGAGTCAAAATTTCCGAAAGTGAACACCACACTGGCTATATCAATACATTCAAAACCCCACCAAAAAAGGAGAGGATGATTCTCATCTTTCCTGAAATTTTGTATCCAATTCTGGGGAAAATGGCAAACTGAAATCATCCAGAGGACAGCTATTATGATAGGGGGGCCTGAGAACCATAAAAGATGTCTGAACATCTGAGGTTGATTAAAACCAAAAACTGAGACTCAGGGAGACCTGTAAGCAGTCACTACATATTTGAAGCATTGGCCTGGAAAGGAAGGATTATACTTTTTATTGCATGTAGTTCTGGAGGGCAGAGAAAGGACCAATGTATGTAAGTTATAAAGAGGTATGTTTTGGCTTGATAGAAGGAAAAATATTCTAATAATCATAGCTATTTCAAAAAATGAGATGTGCTTATTCAGCTTTTGAAAGGGATTATATGGAAAAATACTTAATGACAAAGGATGATAAAATCTGGTTCCAAAACATGGGTAGTATGATTTTTCAAAATAAAAATATACACACGCACACACTCACACAGAGACACAGACCCACACACACATACACACACATAAACATACACCTTGGCACATACACCAAAATGTTAATAGTGATTATCATGTGATAGTACTATAGATATTTTTAATTTTTATTTTATGCTTTTATTTCTTGTTTTCTAAAATTATTAAAGTGATGAAAGATTATTTTTCTAATGACAAAAAATACTATACAACAAAATGGTTGTCTTGAGACATAGGGAGTTCATTTTTGCTGGAGGTGTTTAAGCAAAGCCTGTATTTGTGTTCATAACTGTCAGAGATGTCAAAGAATAGCCCTTATTTAGAAAAGAAGAACTCCCTTAGTTTGATCAGCCTCTAACACGTCTTTAAATTCTGAGAGTCTATTGCACAAAGTATTACTTATGGATAAGTATTATAATTACTAATATAGAGGATGTGTAGCCATTAATAATAATTATTAATAAAAATTCATAGACTCTCAGATTCATCAAGGAACTCAGAAGTCATCTTTTCTAGCCAATACAGACAGAATTAAAAAACCTTTAGGCAACAAGTACAGGTAGATGATTGCCTATGCCCAGGGACACATAGCTCTTCCTGTTGCCCATTCCAGCATGATCTACTCTAGCAGGTGAGAGGCATGCCGATCTTAAAAACACCCAGCCCAGTGGTGGATATAGCAGTTTAATCTATTCTGAAGCAAGAGAGGATGGCCCACTGAAGCCCATGGCATTGCTTTCCCTCTCTGATCTTTTTTTTTTTAACTTTTTTTTTATTTAATTAAATTTATTTTTTTTAATTTAAACATATAATGTAACCCCACCACCCTCTCCCAACCCCCCTCCCCCACCCCCCTCAGTTTGTTTTATGACATTAAGAGTCTCTTTTGGTTTGCCTTCCTCCCAATCCCATCTTGTTTCATTTATTCTTTTCCTACCCCCTTAGCCCCCACCCCCGTTGCATCTCCACTTCCTCATATCAGGGAGATCATATGATAGTTGTCCTTCTCTGATTGACTTATTTCACTAAGCATAATACCCTCTAATGAAATCCTCTCTGATCTTTTACAATGAAAATAAAAAGGAATGCTTTATCATATATATGCACTATTATTTCCTTGACTTGAAAGTCTCACCTTTTATTTCTCCAAAGCACAGAATGACTTTTTCCTTTTTGCATACCTTGTGTACTGTTAGCAAATCTACTTTTTCTTGTTCACTCTACTCAGGATGTCTGAACATTGTTCCACAGAGCGATTTTAAGCACAAACCTCAACTGAATTCAAAACAAGACACCTAACTCTAAGGAAAGCCTTAGGTGAAGTTTCAAAGTGCAAGATATATTTTTCCCGAATACTAGAAGATATCCAAATTCTCCCTAGGCATCCTCACTCTGCTTCCCTCGGGGACCTGGGGCCTTTCCAACACTTCTCACTCCCGAATCAAAATCCACTCTCAGGAAAGAGATCTGAAATATTTTCAAACCAAAGCCTACACCAGAAAATCAACCAACTAATTCTTCTCTTGTCTCTTCTGGGCCCTGCACTGTGCGAGACCCCATGGAAGAAACGAGGGCATGTAAGACAGTCCCTATTCTTATGAGCAGACAGCTTACTTGTGAAAACAAAACAAACTCATGAATCATGAAATCACAAGGTAATATGTAGTAATTAACGTTACAAACAGTAAAAGCTATTGGTAAATACTACCTAAGTTCAGAAAATAAAATATAATTATCTTGGAGCTAACAAATTTACAATGCTAGCAAATGAACGAGGAAGCCATTCCCTGGTGAGCTAGCAAGTCTGGTAGCACGGTTGGTAACTCCAGAAAACAACAAAACAAATGGGCTTGGTGGCGGGGAGCACTCAGTGTCCTGTTCTACTTAAGTGCTATGGAGGAGCGGTCTGTGCACGGGCTTCCTCTCCGCCACTCAGGACCTTGGTAGAGATGCAGAATCGAAGCCCCTCCCCCAGAACTGCTGAATCAAACGTCTTTATTTTAGCAAGCTCCTTCAATGATCCACATGCCCATTAGAGTTTGAGGTCTGCTCAAAACAGTAAAGAATCCTCCCGCTTCTTCACGCTTGAGTCCTGAGTCTATCAAAGCTGCTTTCTTTTTACAACCATTATTAATTTGTCAACTTCAACTGTAGCAATTGCAAATTTAACTCATAGCTTGACTTCGTGTCTCATTTATTTCCTCTCAATATATCCTATTCATGTGAGGAGGTGAGTAAGAATGGCTGGTGTTTTTTCCAGCTTCCATCCAGGGATCCAAGGGAACTACCCTGTGTTCTACACTAGGGGGTGTGTGAGGACTGAGATTTGGAATCTTTTAGGCCACCTTCTCCACGGTGATTTTTATCAGCTACTGCCTCCTTGCTCCAGAATTGGTTTTTCCAATGTCATTACTTGGAGGAATGAAAAAATTCACTACAAGCCTCGTCTACACTCACAAACCAGGCATTTACTCAACCAAGGCTGCTTTGTCCACTCTTCACTATAGGCCCATTTGCCTGAGAGACACACATGCCATGATCTATCCATGGAGAGGTGGCCCTCTGGGAGCTTCCTGCTGGAACCAGGGACATAGAGAAGGAGAGTCATTGCTTTAAGCACAAGAACATACTTTCAGCCAGTATAGCTGCTTTCTTTTCTAATGGGCTTCTCGTCTTTTTAGGTCATGCAGCATTGGGTCTTTGACAGATCTCCTCTTCAGATGCTAGGTCAGAAGGCCATAGTCTTTCATCATCCAATTTCTAAAAAAAAAATTACTGTCCTGTTCTTTCATTTGAAGATATTAAGAGAGCCTCCAGACAGAGAACATTAAGCGGTGTGCAGAGGAGGAATCCAGAGAGAACTACGGATTCTCCACTACATTATTCGCTCAACCTTTGGCCTGGAACATAACTAGAAAATTTAACATTTCGTTCATTTAAGAAGACTTTTCTTTTCTGCAGTGGAACCCCACACTCTTGTGTAGCTGTGTGTTAGAGAAGGTCCAGTAAAACCAATATACTCTGAGTCTGCAGAGTTTATTGTTGCTTGTCCACAGTGCCCTCAGCATCTCGGCAGTAAGCAATGCACAAATGCATTTTGGAAATTGCTATAAATTTTCAGTGTTATAGGGGTCTTTCATCTCCTAAAAGCTTTTGTCCTGGTAGGCGCCTTTAAGCAGTTACCTAACCGTATTTATTCCTAATAGGGCTGGATTTCAAACTTTGAAAATTGTGACTATTTGTATCAGTGTGCAACCCCACATTTTAACAAATTGGAGCCCACTCCAAAGTAAAATTAAAATGGTTTCAAAGAATGACATAAAAAAAACATTTTTTTGGCAGGGAACAACAGGAAGCCAGAAGGAATAGAGGAGAAATCCAGTGGAGAGTGTAAAGCAGTGAGAGACCTTTTCCATATGTGTAGCCATTAAAGAAATTATTACGATTCCTTCTGTTGCATATGTAGAACACAGCTCTATCACATCATAAAAATAGTTGCTTTTCTGTTTCTTTTTTATTTTTTTGCCAATCCTACAGATATTACCAAGGAGTTTTCCTTATAAAAGAGAAAGGATATGATGAAGCAACCATAGGAACCTAAAAAGCAGGGCCCAGGGCTACACAGGACACCCAGCTGACAAAGTAAATTCAAGTGGATCACACTTGATTTAAACATGCCTGTAACACAGAGTGGGTTTCTTTTGCGTTCAGAAATTCAGAATTAGCTTCCACAGATTCCCTGCCATAAATATGTAAAGTATTTCATGCACAGTCCTATGGATCCGACAACCCTCAGTCCTCAGTCCTGTTGTACATGAAAGTGCTTCTCCTTCTGTACCAGCCCCCTCAGCAAAAGGACATGGCATCTGCGGCATCTCCCGCATCTCCTGGTTATGGCTAAACAGCCATTCATTGACATTTCCTCCCGTCACTTGTGCTCTCATTTCATGATGTAGTGTACCTCAAACAGAGAAAAAAGTCAGTATGAAGTATTATACACTGCGTATTCATCCCAGAATCTATTCTGTCCTTTAGCCCTGGAAGGACACTAACATTGCCCAGTTAACTTCCCTTGGGCTGGATACCTTTCTGGTCTTCCTCTAGTGAAGAGAATCTGGCTCTCTGGATGAACCAAGAACTAGAACAACCACTTCTTTAGCTCACTCATTTCCTTAGGGTTTTAGATCTATTTTTTCACTCGGGAAATTCTCTCATTACCATAAATATAAATATTAACAGGGGTGTAGATACTATGTCAGGGGTACAAGAACAAAGTGCCTAGATACCAGGTCCCACCAGTAACCTTTTTTTTTTTTCATTGTGATGATTTCTCTTTCATTAACATAAACCAGCAAGTAGAAACCGCTTGCATTTAAAAAAATCTAGTGTCCAATCTCCTACAGCCAAGAGGAGAGGGCAAACCATTCTAAGCTTAGGAACAATCCTAGCACAAACAGAGAAAGGAAACCGGAGAAGTGTGAAGGAAAGGCTCAGACCCAAGCAAAGACACACACTGCAGTGGCAGGGGGTAATCATTCCAGATGGGTGGGCTGGCAGTGCAGGGAGGGCACTGAGGATGAGATAAAAGGTGGTGGCGGTGGTGACATAGGCAGGTGGGAAGAGCCCCGTGACTTTAAGTCCAGTGGCAGCACGCTGAACAAGGCTGTTTAGGTTCGCAGACTGGATTGGAGCCACAGATGTCTGTGGTGAAATGTAGTGTCTTTTCAAAGTCCTTTGGTTACAAATATCAGAAAGCCAATGAAGTTAGCCCAATCAATAAACAGGAATTTTTTATAAAGATGTGAAGTCATCCTCAGGAAGTGTATCCAGGCATCTTTTGACTCTGTTCTACTCGGCACATTTGCATTTTTGTTTTCCCCCCAGACCAGCTGGTTCTGATTCTCTCTGCAGATGACCACCATGGCTCCAAAATGCATGTCTGGAGCCAAGCTCAGGCACTGACTAGCTTTCCTTAAATCCAATTCCAAATTCCTAGGAAAAGGGCTATGTTTGTCCAGGTTGGGTCAGTGGGAGCTCTGAAGCAATCAGAGTGAAAGATGCTTGGTGAATAAATGGCCATCTGAGTCTGTCTGGGGGAGGGGGAAATGACTTACAGAAATGTAAGTCATGGCCTTCGGCAGGGACCCTGAGAGGTGTTTACGATGACTGGCCAGAAGTCTGCTGGTGTATTTTAATTCTACTTGATGTAGGGATTTTTGTCTTATTCCTAGTAACAAGTCCATTTTAGGACATAGAGAATGTCAGCTGTGGGTGCCACACCAGCATTGGGTGGTCTGGGCAAAGCTGAATGGGAAGAAGCATTTACATGGAACTGTCCAAGGAGGTCCGTGCCCTGTGCTGGGGTCGGAAGAATTCAGAGACCTACAGAGTTTGCTATTTATTTATTTATTTATTTTTAAGAGGTGTATTTATTTATTTTTAGAGAGGTGGTAGGGGCAGAAGGAGAGGGAGTGAGAGAGAATCCACAAGCATATGCCCCCCTGGGCAAACACTCCCCTTGTAGGGCTCAATCTTGGAGCCCCCAGATCACAACCTGAGCCAAAATTGAGAGTCAGATGCTTAACGTCCTGAGCCACACAGGCGCCATAAAGTTTGCTATTTGGAATAACTCAGAACATCACAAACGTGCCAGCTTTCTCCTTTAATGTGAAGATGGGTGTAGGGTTCTTAAAGAGCTAAGCAAGACCTGACCTTGCCCAAAACATGAGAGGAAGGG
The DNA here is from genome assembly GCA_003697995.1 of Taxidea taxus jeffersonii. Lineage (NCBI taxonomy): Eukaryota > Metazoa > Chordata > Mammalia > Carnivora > Mustelidae > Taxidea > Taxidea taxus. The sequence continues at coordinate 30,907 of ML105614.1, read as the reverse complement.
TTTGCCCTCAGAACATTCACAGTATTATTAATCACTTCCCCAAATAGTTACGAAGGCCCTACTCTGTGCCCTATTGTAGTGTTGACTTCAGGGCTATCAAGACAAAGAGGCCATCCAGTCCTAGGCTGTGCTGGGGAGATCGGGCCCAGTTTTATGGGAAGTCCTTTCTGGGGTTCTGAAGGTATCTTGACGCCAGGAAGTTTCTAGTCTTCCCTGAGTTTCGCTTCCACAACTCAAAGGAGCACGTGCTCCTTCCACCCTCCTCTTCTGTCTGCCAGAATTTCCAGATTTGTTCTGTTTTGCAATTGCATTAAGCCACACTCAATTCCAACCCTAGCAGAAGGCATAAATTAACATTTTATTATGTGTACTTATTAGGGTCTCTTAAAGTAGACATGCAAATGTGAGACTCCCAGAGTAAATTAGGGCCTACCCAGATTAGCTGAAAATAAGCCAGGCTGTCCTGGCCAAGCCCTTGGAAAGCAACACCTCACTGAGCTATCCTGGGATAGACACTCACCTCAGCTTTTGCCCCCGGTTGTTTACCCTGGCCATTGGCCATTTCCGGCTCCATCTGGCACCTCAGACCTCTCTGTCCAGCTGCCATTGGCTCATATGACTCCTGGTTGACTTTCATTTACAAGGAACCAATTTCACAAGCAGCTGTAGGTGAGCCTTTTACAGGCCTCTGGCAAGTGAGCAAGAGGCCTTGGGGCCTTCTTCAAGCAGCTGGACAAATATATCTGCCTTGGCCTTCCACTGGGACCAGACTATTTTGAGGCTGCCCTTGATTGGCTCTTCTTATTCCTGTGCCTTCAATCCTAGCTTATAGCTCTTAAAACCTTATGTAACAGGAGCTTCGAGCTAGATGGAGTTTGATTCAATCTGGCCTGACTCTAGTGGAGGAATTAGTAAAACCAGAAGTGAGAACAACTTGATATGCCGCTCATACTTCTACCAGGTTAAATTTTACATTGTCCTAAGGTATTTCTTTCCTAATTGCTGATTTGGTCATGGACTTTTGTGCAGTGACTGGGGAAAGCTAGACCAGGGCAAGAGGGAAAGAAAGTCTTCCCATTGCCATTTGACTTCTCAAGGCTGTCCTTTGTATCCCTTATACTTTATTTCACTACAAGCACCTGCCTTCTTGGAAGCATATGCGGACAGTCCCACCCAATAATGAGAGAAGGTGGAGCTGCAGACTACAGAGCCTTCCAGAGCCCCTCCACAGGCATCAGCCATTGACGGGAAATCCTGGTTCTAACCTCAAAGGTGGGAGAACTGGCTTCCAGTGGCCCTGTGCCAGCCAATGTATGCACAGTGAGCATGTGCAGTGTGGAATTCTGGAGCCTACCCATCTCGGAGGTTATGCCAGAAGCCACTTTCAGTGAGTCCTGTGTAATGAGAGTGTCTAGAATTGCCTCCCTGATTCCTGCCCCCTGCTTTCAGGTGAAGACTGCCTGATGCTCCCCACTGCCCCGCACCTCCTGTGGTTCTTATGAAGTCAATGTGCTCTTTCCAAGTGTTCATGGAGGCTGCTGTCCATAGAATTGCCACTCCGTGGGTCCCAGTTCTTGCCTGCTATGTTGCCCTGTTTTATTTTTCCTTCTAAGCAGATGCCTTTGAACCTCCTTCCTTCCTCCTCCCACCTCTATTCCAGCTTTTCCGCTTCCTTCTTCTTCTTATTTCACTCAGTTTTTCTTAACATCTCATTCATTTCACCTTTCTGCTCTGTAGAGAGCTATGCAAGGTTCTTACCTTCCCCCAGTGGCATTCAAAGTGTTTCTTAGTGCAAAAACATCCTATTCATTGCCATAGAAACAGGAAGCCCAGTGTGGAAGAAAAAGAAAAAAAGAAGTCTGGGAGTCTGAGCTTTGCAATTCTGTTATTTTGCCCAAATCCATAAATGGCAACACGCTGGGAGACATGCAAAAGCCTGCTCACGGCTGGGACGAGAGAAATCAGGGCCTCCCATTCCTAGGAAACTGGGTGCGGTTTTAAGTGCTGGTTTAAGCCCGGAGAAAGCCAGCATAGGCAGCAAACGTCTCTGCTTTTCCCTCCTGTGGAAGCTCCCCGTTGAGTTGGAAGTCAGACAAACCTGCATTCTATGATCAAGACCGCCTCTCAAAAGCTGTAGCACTGGGGACACTTGCTGGACCCTGTCAGCCTCCCCAGCTGTAGAAGAAACATGGTAACATCCCCCCAGCCTCTGGTCAGGTTCACATGAGACCACGTGGAGTTGCAGCTTCTTTGCTCCCCTTGAAGGACTCACCATTTCCTCACCACACCCTTGGATGGCACTGAGTTCAGGTCATCTGCACATCAGGCCATCTCCCTGGTATAAAATTAGAAGAACTTCACATACGCGTTGTTCCTAAAATAAAGCTGAGGAGCCACAGTTTTCCTTGATATGCAGTAAAATGTGTTTAACGTTTACCTCTTCATGCAGAACCTGAAGAGGAATCTTCTTCAAACCATTGATTTCAAAGATGTATCTTCAACCTACCCTCAAAGTTGCCCTTTTCACCTGGGTCCTTAAGCACCTCGTGGCCATTATCCCTAGCTGAGAATGGACCAGCTAACTGTACGGACTGAAGCTTCAAGCCAAGGACATGAAGTTTGCTGGTTTAGTCTCTATGGACGCAGTTTCTCAGAGGTGATCTATATTCCATTTCCAGAAATGCTCCCTGACTTCAGGCAACTGCCTGTGTTTTCTCAGATTCTGGGTTTGTCTGATAGGCATCCGTTAATCACAAGCTGAACTAGGGGCCAAGGTTGTTCACATCTACCCTGTGATCCAGCTTTTTCAGAGGCACAAAAGTCATATTAAAAATTCTCCAACTAATTCTGAGCCCATAACCCCAGCCACCTCTTTTAATTAACTTTCACATACCAAGCCAATGTTTCCTCTGCTCTAAATCACCCAGAATCAGGCAGAGGACAACTAAAGGCCACCCCTATAGCCCAGAACTTCCCGACACCATTCAAACTAGCCATTCCTACGCCGTTTGCCATGCTCTGCCTTGCCCTTCCCATGGAAAGCACAATAAAGGCTCCGGGCTCTGCTTTCCCCCTGGATCCTGCGTCTATCTGCCTTGTGAGCAAACCTGGTACTTTCCTGTGTGGCCCGGTTTGACATGGCATGCCCCCCACTCCTTTTGGAAACTTTAAGTAATGAAAGTCTTTCTTTTTTTCTTTTCTCTTTTTTAAAGATTTTATTTGTTTATTTGTCAGAGAGAGCACATGCAGGTAGAGTGGTGGGCAGAAGCAGAGAGAGAAACAGGCTCCCCAATGAGCAAGGAGCCCGATGCAGGACTCGAATCCAGGAATCTGGGATCATAACCTGAGCTAAAGGCAGCTGCTTAACCAACTGAGCCATCCAGGTGTCCCATAAGTAATGAAAATCTTTCAACAGCATTAGCCATTCTGTGTCACCACCCAGTCACCTTTATAAATTAACTCCCAGGCAGAAATCAACTCTGCACTCATCTACATTATCAGCTACAAGGATATCCTGGTAAGGAGATAAAACCGGCGCATCACAAACACGTCACAACTATGGAAGGACTATCCCAGAGCATGCTTTGTAGCCAATTCAGCAGCATCTCCATCTATAAATAGAGAGACCATATGTCCCTTCATGCCCCACAGAGTCCAAGTTTATCCAATGACCTGTGCAATTAATAGTGCCCTCGTTCGTTCTCAGAGCAGTTCTAGTTTAGAAAATAAATCATATAATTACCCTAACACAAAACACCAAAAATTAGTCACCCATTAAATAGGTAAATGACTTCGTTTTGGAGGACTAATTGCAACTCAAACATTTAGTCCCACATTCCATTGAGGAAAGGGTCTAAATGAATGTTACGGACTTTCTAAAAATACAAGTGTTTGTCTTCACATGATATGCAAGAAGTTAAAGAGGAAAAACCAGCTGCATGAAGTAGATACACAAAGCAAAGCCATGAATCATGATTACTCTGAGGTTTCATTTGTGAGAACTGAGGGAGATGGTCGTGCTGTCCACTATTGCTGAAAAGCTGAATGGGGGAGGAGTCACTGTGGGCCAGTCAATGGCTCCACCGTCTCCGTGTGTTTTAATGTTCAGTACTTGAGGAGATATAGGCACTCAATCATTCCGTAATATATTTTGTTTCTAATAAGTGCTGGAATGTGTACTAAGTGCCAGAGATACAATTAGCTTCAGCTGCACTTCCTATCCTCAAGAAGCTTATTCTATAAAGGGAGAAGTTAACATACAGGAGGCGTATTTCAATTAGCCAGTGAGCACAGGCCATTATAGCTCCATTTAAGAGGAGCACTTACCTTAGTCCTGGGGGTTATAAATAACCTTTCAGTTTAAATTTGGAGTGGGTTGTGGGGAAAAAGGAGAGTGAATTATAAGACTCTGGTAGCAATTGAGCCCGTGATTGACATAGAGTCCGTTGGAAGGTTCCAGAAATGAAAGGACAGTGTCTGAGAGTATTGGAGTGCCAGGTCGGGGAACAATCTGACATCAAGCATCCAAATAAACAAGATATAATGATTCCTGAATGCTATGAAGATCTGGCCCCAAGTCTTAGCATTTCTTGACATGTAGAAATGAAAAATGTTAAGGACTGATTTTCAATTCATCACTAAACAACCTATATTATTTCTTTGGCTCCAGGACGGGGGCTGACATTTACCCTTGAAATCACTAGTCTCGGTTCTGTGGAGAAGGACCAGCTGTGTCACAGGGATGACTTCCCTGCCATTCTCCCAGGGATGTCTGTTGAAGGTTGTTTATAATCAAGCCCTAAAAATCTATGACATGCAGCTGCACTGTCTGTGATGGCATGTACGTCAATGAGAAAAATTCATGATTTAGGAATGCATCTGAACTATGTTTTGCTTCTCCACACCCTAGTCAGATGTAGGGTTGTTTTGGTCCTCCACAGAGTTATAAATAAGGAGCCAGCTCTGAAGATTTGCTGAAGCAGACCCAGGGCTGAAGGAGCAATCCTTCTTAATTGACCTAACTTGCACAATGTTTTTGGCATATGGTCTTGCTCTCCCCAGGCAAAGAGAACTCCTATAAAAAGAAGTACATAATATTGGCCCTAGCATTATTTTAGAGTCCTGGAATGTTAGACACAGAAGGAACATTAGAGATCTTTTTGCCCTACATTTTTATCTTGAAGTTGAAGAGTACCAGACATTGTAGAATTATTTAGTGGAGGTCCTCAACTGGAATTCTTTTTTATTTCAGAAGCAAATACAATTAGATTCCATACCTTGGGAACCAGAATTTTGTTATATTGCTGAGTTAGAGATAGCAATCTTTATTGTATGATTAGTACACTTAGACTGTTTTGTACCATTAAGTATTCAGTGCCTCATAGTATAGACCCCAGTATCCCCAAGGCCCATCGTGGTCCTTACTTGGGATCGATCTCTCCCTTCTCTTAGCCATTACCAAATTTCCCTCTTATGCTCCCTGTTATCAGAGCTCTTGCAGGTAAGACCTGGTCTGATAAACCCATTCACCCCAAGATATTCACATATGATAGTATTCTAATGAGAATAAATCTTTAAAATATTTACCTACTAAATAATACTTTAAAAAACAGGGGCCAGCATTTTTGAATGTGAAGAGTCAGGCATTGCACTAACCATTTTAAATATATCAGCTCATGTAGTCATGACATCTCTACAAAATATCGTGTTATTCCTATATTTTGGGTGAGGAAAGTGAGGTTCAGAGTGGTCATTCAGTGTCATACTATTAGTAAGTGGCAGTATTGGGATTGGAACCCAAGCTGTTTGGATTCTAAGTCTATGTACTCTACCGTAGTGCCTGAAATGAAGCAGCTACCCCACGAATTGTGATTGCTGCAAACAACAACAATAAAACAAAGATGATTGCACGTCTGCTATAGTGTGCTTCCCCAAAGGCACAAATTACGACCTTTTGGATTCAATCCCCTTTCAGTAGCATTCATGTTGAGAGTTTAACTAAACTAACTACTCGATAATATTGATGCCTTGGCATCCATTCTGTGTGGCCAAGTGGCCTGAGGGGACTTGAAGTGACACTAGCCTTTACCAGACTGGTGTTAGCCAGGAATGCCAAAGCACTCTACCCCCGGAACCCTCATAAAGGCATGAACCCCAGGTCTTGCCTCACCTCCTCCTGTGGCTCCTGGAGACATGCCATGTACCTCCTCCAGGATCTGCAGGCAATAAACTTCTCTATTTCAATTCCCTTGTGGTCTTTTGCTGAACCTGTGGCCCACCAGCCAAACCCCAGGGCTCTGCTTAACAAATGTTCAGTTAACAAAGTCACAGCACCTTGGCTTACATCTTCTCTGCAGGTTCCCCGCCTCTCCATTCACTGGTTTAACACTAATCATTTCAGCAGATAATTCAGCTGATACTAACAGCCAGTGAAGACCCTCTCTGACACAAAGCTGCTTCCATTTTTGTACGATGACGAGGTGCAATGTCTGCCTCCCTCTGCCTTGCCCTGTTTGTAGTCTGTCATCTTCATCACTGTCAGTACTGATCTGCTTCCTCTCTCAGGATTCTGCTCAAAGGACACTGGCCCCTGGAAATGGTGTCTGTCACGGGTAAGTGGCTGGAGAGAGAAGGGCTGTGAACTCGCCCTAAACCACCCGGGGAAACCCATCACCCTTTTAGCTTCCCCTTTCCTGGCTTCTAGCTTTACCCTGTTCATTAACTTCCTCATTTGCAGCGTGAGAAGGTGTGCTGGAGAAAGAAGTCAGGACAAATCCTCAAACACACTCCACCTTTTACTCTCATGAAGAGAACAGTCACCTCTGGGTCCAGATGCTCTCAGCCTCTGAGAAGGGTCCATTGCAACAGCTTCCCTGAGACAGACTCAGCCACTCTGGCACCACCACACAGGGCCACACAGCCTGTCGGAGGTGGGGGGAAGGGGATTTCACTGTCTCTACCGGCTCTGGAGCTTCTGCAGCTGCCTACAGTTCTTTAATCCAATCAGAGCTACACTGTGCGGTTTCTGTTATCATCATGATGAGATTGCCAGAAGCAAGATATTCGTCCTTTCTGGCAAACCCGTCCCTCTCAAGAAAGACCATCTCTGAAGCCCCTTAGACTTCTTTACCTGTCCAAGACTGTCCAGGGACTTTCTCAGGTACGACCCCACTCCTTAGACTTTTTCCAGATCATTCACACTCTTTCTTTCCAAGATCCTTGGGAGCAATTCGGTGTCCTCGACAATGGCTTGAGTGTGAAATAGAGCCCCACTTCCCATGTAGCAGCAGGGCATGACACATAAAGGCTGAGTTCTGTCCACAGCACTCAGTCTAGGACCTACTGTCTTATTTTCTCTAATAAACCACCTCCAGACTCTCTCTAGTGAAGGCAACACTTGCAAGTTCCCTGTGCAATTTTTGCCAAAAGTATAATACCATTTATTCTTTTAGGGTAGGCAGAATTACCACCACTACCACCACCCTCCACACAGATACTCACATTCTAATTCCTGAGGCTTGTGAATATGTTATATCTGACAAAGAGGACCTTGCCCGTGTGATTCAGTTAAGTCTCTTGAGGTAAGGAGAGTAGCCTAGACTACCCATGTGTGTCTAGTCTAATCACATGCGTGCTTAAAAGCAGAAAACCTTTCCCAGCTGTGACCAAAGAGCAATGGGTAATAGGAAAGAGACACTGCTAGCTTTGAAAATGGAGAGAGAAGGTGTAAGCTTAGGAATGCAGCCTCTACAAGCTGGAAGAGGCAAGAAAACAGATCCTTCCCTAAACCCTCCAGAAGGAGCACAGACCTTCAGACACTTTGATTTTACCCCAGCAAGACCTGTGTTGGACTTCTGACCTCCAGAACCATAAGATAATAATGTTGTAGTGTTTCAAGCTACTAAGTTTGTGGTAACTTGTTATAACAGCAATAGAAACCTAATACAGATGTGTCTGGGTGGCTCAGTTGGTTAAGCACCTGCCTTCAGCCCAGGTCATGATCCCCACATCAGGCTCCCTGCTCAGCAGGGAGTCTGCTTCTCCCTCTGCCCCTCACCCTGCTCCTGCTCGCTCGCTCTCTCTCTCTCACAAATAAAGTAAATAAAATCTTTTTTTAAAAAAGGAAAGAAACCTAATACAGGCTGAAGAAGAACAACAGGCGATTCAAAGCCCTTGTCTTCTCAGAGTCCCATTAGACATCCGCAAATGACTCCCTCTCAACTGACATTTACCTCTCAATAAGCAGCTATTACCATAACCGTGAAAATGACAAAATAAAATTTAAGAAAGAAAAAAATGTAAAAGATCAACATTGTCCAGGCTGCTTAGGAATGTATATCGTTACTGAAGGAGAAAGAGTGGACTGGTATATACTAACTTCCAAGATCATTTTCAGTGCAAACTGGTAAACTTAACATGAAAGTCCTTTTTTTATTACAAAGCACCTGAGTACGTTACAGAGTTAGGTATTTTGTTGAGTAGATTCTGAAAGACATAAAATGGTATTGAAGAATTTTGGAGATTGCTTGGACTCAGGGCATCTTGGATGATCTCAATTTGTTATTGAGCCTGAAGAACTTGCTCGCAAACCTCTGAGAACTCCATATTGTGGCATTCAGTAATTGTGCAAACTCCAATCACCAAATTCTTTAAGGAGAGAGAATTTGACTCAGTGCTATGCCAGCATGAAATGAAGCTTCACCAAATTTGGTCAAGATTATTTAGGACAAGTGTCAAAGTAATTGATGCTTCCTCTTATCATTACTATTTTATTTTATATCCTTTCCCAAATATTAAAAAAACAATTTTTCTTTCTTTCCTGCCTCCACCCTTGAATATAGGCTTAAAAATAATCTCATGTTCACTTTTATTGTTTACTTTTATTTATAAAATTGTGAAAAATTTGAGTCAATAAAAAATTCCTGCCATTTACTGAGTTACTACTATGTGCTAGGCACCTGACATTCACTGTCTCATTTAATCTCTTAACCAAGGATAATTATTTCTATTCATTGTAATAGGAAGGATGAAACCAAGGCTCAGGAAGTTCAAATAATTTGCCCAAACTCACAGGGAGAGAGGTGGCAGAAGTCAGAGTACCTTCCCTCCTTAGTCAGGGGCCTCTTAGTTTCATATATTATTCCCTGTATTTCTTAAATGTGAACTATGTTCAAAAGCAAGTGTAAGTGAAATAAAGAATCAGTAACTAATCAGTCCAGTATTAGGCCACAAATCCATTTCCCCAACCCAACTTAGGGGTTCCCAGAGTAGTACACAGAGAGGGCCACTAGCTTCCCTCTCTGGGATGGACAGAGTACTAATAAAACTCTTCCTTGTTTTTTAGTGTGGCTTCTGTCACTCTGTAATTACCTTTCTTTTGTGAGGGGGCTTCCTGAGAGCCCTAGAAGGGTAGAAATACCTACATGGCCTAACAGTACCTATCACAATTGAGGGTCACATTTAACTCAGCATTTCTATAGGATAAGAAAACAATGTTGTTTGGTTACTAAGAGAGCATCCCTTGTTCTTTATTTTTTTGCTTTGATTTTATTGCAGCTCCCCCAGAAAACTCTTCTTCAAAGAAGTGTATCCTAATGTCATGTAAATTGACCTACTTGCTCTGTCTAGGGAGTTAGCCCTCAAATATTCTGCCATTCACAACTCAACCTCTACTCAACATCAAGCTAGTCATTGCAGAGATGTTTTCTACAGCAGTGACTGCTGGAAAATAATTCCTAAGCTCATTCTTCTTCCTGAGCTTTCCTATAGCTTCCTTACTTCTGCTTCTTCTGTGATTTCAGAAGCCAGTTTTAATTTCCTCGATTTGCTGTAGAGTTGTCATGATGTTATGATATCTTTGTGAATCACATGTGGAGCCCATTTCAGATGAGTAGACTTCAGCAAAGAATTAGTAATAATAGTATGATTACATTGGCTACTATAGAAATGACCAGGTATAAAGTAAAGGGAATTGGTTTCTTTTTGTTTCCATTCACTAAGGAGCCAACTTTAGCTCATTTATATAGTGATAAATACCTATAACAGCTTACCACTTATACAGGTATATAATTAACATAATACGATTGTTCTTTAATCTATCTGTGGCAGTAGATAAAAGAAATAGGAGAGGTGATGAGGAAAAAACGGACTTTTTTTTTAAGGATCATATATACAGGCTCAGAAGAATCACAAATACCATGGGCAATGTACCCATAAATGGATCAAAATATAAAAGCGATGGCTTGAGAGAAAGTAGGTCACTTCTTGTGAAGGTTATCCTAATGCTGTGAATAAAAGAGAAAGCAATCCATCTGGGATCTGGCCTTTGGTTTTCTGATTTAGGGTTCAGGTACAGAAGTAAGAAAACCTGCATTCTATTCCTATACTTGGTACTCATTCTCACACGGTTCCTTAGGGATATAAGCAATGAAACTGGCAGGGGATTGTAAGCAAGAAGAAATAAACTTCCTTCTAAAATATTGGACAAGGGTCACCTGGGTGGCTCAGTGGGTTAAAGCTGCTGCCTTCGGCTCAGGTCATGATCCCAAGGTCCTGGGATCGAGTCCCACATCGGGCTCTCTGCTCAGCAGAGGGCCTGCTTCTCTCCCTCTCTCTCTCTGCCTCTCTGACTACTTGTGATCTCTGTTTGTCAAATAAATAAATTTTAAAAATCTTTTAAAAAAAGAAGATAAAATATTGGACAAGATTGGGATGTTCTACAGACTAACGGCAAGTGAAGTTTGGGAAAAATGTTATTGGCAAACAAAAATAAAACAAAAATCTTTATGCCAACTCAACATCAAAAAAATCTAACTGCCTATAATTTGCCTCAATAATGCATGAAGTGAAATGTAGGAACTATAAACAAGACTGATGAAAAATAAATTGTAGAATTTGCAGGTGCTAGTCTAGGTGCAATCAGACCTCAAACACATCCAGATTTAATGTCAAAAGTCTTGATGCAAAGTATTCCCCAAGGGAAGTTGAGAAAACCTTAGAATATTAAAATAAGAGTATAACAAATATTGTCTTTATTATAAGGATGAATGATACCTGCATATTCAGAATCTCATTGATGAATTTTTTTTCCCAAATCTCAGTGTTTCTAATGCACATCTCAAGATAATGATTTTTCTCTCATTTCTAAAGTTTACCAAATACATTACAAACTATCTTGAATGGACTATAGTATAGGAAGATTAAGGCAAGATGCTAACATTTTTTTCAGGTTCTGACTAAGAAATAGGCAAAGACATATTGAGTGATATTTTCAAAATCGTATGTTAGGCTTTTACTTCTAGCTAAGATATAGTAGTTTGCATTAGGCCAATTATTCTGGTAAGAACAAATAGAAAACTCAGATAAAATATAAAGAAAAACGACAATAAGAACAGCTGTCTGGGGATGCCTGGGTGGCTCAGAGGGTTAAGCCTCTGCCCTTGGCTCGGGTCATGATCTCAGGGTCCTGGGATCGAGTCCCGCATCGGGTTCTCTGCTCAGCAGGGAGCCTGCTTCCCCACCCCCTCTCTCTGCCTGCCTCTCTGCCTACTTGTGATCTCTCTCTGTGTCAAATGAATAAATAAAGTCTTTAAAAAAAAAAAAAAAGAACAGCTGTCTGACTGAAGGCATGGGAAAATGACTGAGGCTACCAGGAATTGAAGGGCCAAGATCCAGCAGAGACAAGAAAAAGGAACCACAGAGAACTGAGCTGATAGTCTGCAAACAGCTTTTCCCCTCAGGGCAATTGCTGGTTTTTGGCTTGGAATTAGAGGCTAAGAATCCACCCAGAGAGCTGTGGCTGATAAGCAGAGAAACAAACAGAGTTACTGGAAATTTCACAAAGGTGCAGACCAAAAAGGAAAAGAGACTGGGAGACTTGAAGGGGAGGTTGGGAGATTGATTGGTCAAAGCATCCAAGATGTAAAGTAACAGAATCCTGGAGGTAAGAGAAGTACATTAGATACCTCATTTCCCCCTATAGGCGTTTGCCAAACCTTAAGCAGCTAAGGACAAGCAGCTAAGCAGGAAGGCTTTGGCCGCCTCACAGAATTGAAGAGACAAAAATGGAGTTTACAACTGACAAAGAGAAGCCCAAATCAACACTCTAGGCTCTCAGTTGGGATTCCTGGAGGCCACAGCATTGTTGAAGAGCTAACCAGAAATAAACGTAAACTTCGAGACTTCAACCAGCTTCAAGTTAGCTTAGTTACTAATTGAATCAAAGTGATCTGCGTTTTCTCTGACTACATACCCAAAGGATAGGGTAAGCTATCTCAAAGGAAGAGATAACCTCCACAGTCTTTCATACATAATATATAGCATTCAATAAAAAATTATGGTCCTATCAAGGAAAAGGACCAAGAGGAAAAAATAGGTAATATAAACCGATCCACAAATATTCCTGTTATTAAAGTTATTATACTTGGATTTTTAAATATATTATGATGTGATAAAATTAAGAAAATGTAAATCAAACATATTCAAACATAAATACATTAACAATCAAATGTAAGTCAAAGATGGAAAATGTTTCCCTCTCTGGTTCTCTACTGGCATTTTAGAAAGAATTAAATGGAAAACATAGAACAGAAAATCACAGTATTTGAAATTAAATACGCAATAGATAAACTGCTGGATTTCATGGCTGTTGAGACTCAGCAGGTATGTGGGTTAGTGAAGGAAAATAGAGCAGTAGAAGACCCACCCTGAAGCACAAGAATAGAAAATAAAAGAAAGAAATATGTGATAGTTAATTTTATGTGTCAAAATAGCTTGACCGTCCTGCATAGATATTTGCTCAAGCATTATTCTGGATGTTTTTGTGAGTGTATTTTTTGTGGATGAGATTAACATTTAAGTTACAGAACTTTAAGTAAAGCAGTTTGCTCTCTATAACGTAGGTGAGCCTCATTCAATCAGTTTAAGGCCTTAATAAGCTGGCTTCCCCTCAGCAAAAAGGAATTCTCAGTGGATGGCTTTTAGATTTGAACATCAGTTCTCTTCCTTGGGTCTCCAGCATGCTGGCTTACCCTACAGATTTTGGACTTGTCGGGCTCCATAACTGCATGAACCAATCCCTTAAAATAAATCTTCCCATATATCTATACATATTGTATTGATTCTGTTTCTCTGTAGAATGTTAAACTAATACACAGAACATGAAAGACATACAGGCACAGATGAAAGATTTACTATGCCAGTTGAAATGCTAGAGTCAGGGGGAGAGTAATAACAGGGAAGAAAAAAAAATCTGTAAGTATAATGGCCTACTGTTTTCTAAAACTAATGAAAAGAATCAAGCCATAGACTCAAGGACCCTTATAAATACCAAGGAGGATGCATACAAAGCAACAACAACAAAAAAACCCATACCTAGGCACATCACAGTCACTGTGGTAAAAACAGAAGACAGAAAATAACTTGGGCATGGTGTCAGCAAAATATAAGAGTAGGCAGTTCCAAGTTCCCATGCCCCCAAGAAATATCAGAAAACAAGCAGAAACTGTCAGAACCAACTTTTGTCAAAGCTCTAGAGCATGGTCAAAGGTTTAGAGCAACAAAGCAAATGTTTAATAAAGAAAAAGGTAATTCACAAAAGCTCCTGGCATACACATATGTGTTTAATAACAAATCAGTTATTACATTAAATATAAAAGGATTAAATATTCCTACTAAGGGGCAGATATTATCCAATTGAATTTTTAAAAATTTATGTATAGAGACTGATCTACAAAGAGAGTCAGCTCTGTTTTCTGTCAACTCTATTTTCTATGATAATATTTCCTCAGCCTTCCTTAGCTTGTGTAAGAATCCTGTGAGAATCTTGCTAAAACACAGGTTTCTGGACAATATAGTTCAAAGTTGAGGATTAGAAGGGTGATCATTGTCATTTCTATGAGCTCCCAGCTCCCGGGTCATACTGTTACTATTACTCTTTAAACTCTATTTACTCTTTAAACTCTATTCTCTACATGATGATAACTGTAGGCTCACGGAGGCCATAGCCAAGGTCTGACCCTTGTTTTTCTTATGAGTTCATATGAGAGGTGAGATCAGGAGAGCAGAAGGGGCTACATTTTGAGTTTGGGTAAGACATCACCCTGCATTATTGTTTTACAAAGAAATAGCACATGGATATAAACTTCTTCATCTTTTAGACGAACAAAATAAGACTCTTCCAGTTATCTACACCAATCTCTACATTAATAAGGAGTTCTCAGAGTGCAAGATAAAATTATAATCCCATTTCACTAAATATTCTGTTGATACCACTATTAAGCCAAAATGCAACATCAGGCAAGAGATGTACCACCATAGGCTGCATGCTTAAAAATGCAACAATGATTCACCAATCATTTCATATGTGTTCTGTCTCCTCTCTAAATTATATACCATATGAGGAAAGGAGTCATCTCTGCCATTATTTTGTATCTTCCCAAATATCAAACACAACAATCTTCCTTGGTGAATTATGAAGACTAAGAGCCAAGGCAATTGCTAGGAATTAGCATGGAGTTAATCCAAGTTTGCCTTCTGACCTATCCAGCACTCCCATGTATCATTCACCACTTCTCACCAGCAACACCCAACTGACTCATATCAACCCACTCAGTACTTCTACTGGGTTGATGGAAGCCCAATGCTACCAATATCCCAGTAGAAAATCATTAACTTCCTACCTTAACATTTATTCAGAGAGCATACCAAAATGATGATATACTCCCTGCCAACCCTATGTGGCAGCAACACTCAACAGTGAAAGTTCAGACACTCCAGCTCCTGGGTACAGCAGACAATCCAGACAGTGTTACCATTGGAAGGTCAAAGCCTTTCAAATTACATTTCTAAGTGACTGTCTAGCTGGTTCCTGCAGGCCAGCCTTTTCCTGACTTCATCTTAGGCAGTACAGCCCTAACTAAAACAAGCCTCCAAGACTGTTGGCTTCAAGCCTGTTGGTTTGTTTAACTGTTGTTATTATGGGTGCCAGGCACTGTGTTGGACACTTATGACTAATACCTCATTTATTTGAATGATACCAGTTAATCAATGGTTTCATCAGGTGAGTGGCACAGATCATATGTAAACTATAAAATACTATATGTATTTTATATTTATAATTATATATATAACATACAATATATTATATATATAATTTTATATATAATATATAACATGTTATATATATAATTTCATATATATATAATATAATTATATATAATATATAATATATTATACATATAATTTATATATATTTACAATTATATATAATATATATAATTTTATGTATATTTACTATATGTAAACTATAAAATTAATATAAATTAATGTGAAAGTTCTGGAAGTCCTAAGTCCTAAGATGGTAGATTTCAATTTTATTTCAAGATCATAGCATGAAAGTCAAACACTCTTCTTTCTTTAGAAGGAGAAAGGAGACTATGAGCCTCTTCATTTAGGGTCAGAAGGACCCAGAAATATTAGATTAATTTGTAAGACTCAGCAAACTTTTCTTCTTAAAGTTAAGTATGTCTGCCTTAAGGATATGATGTCTAACCCCAGGTAATGTTTTAATTTTTATAACTCCTGCTACGTTGGGGGTAGGCATTCCTTCAGGGCAAAAAAAAGTCCTGTGAAATCTTTCTTGAGACAAATATACTGGTTCAGAGCTAAGCAGCTGTCCCTCAGGTAAACATTTAAGGTTATGGAGATATCCAGGAGAATCAGGAGAAATGAAGAGACGTACTACTTTTCATTTCTAACCATAAAGAATATACAACTTGTGGACATCTGGGTGGCTCAGTGGGTTAAGCCTCTGCCTTTGGCTCAGGTCATGATTTCAGGGTCCTGGGATCGAGGCCCGCATCAGGCTCTCTGCTCAGTGGGGAGCCTGCTTCTCCCTCTCTCTCTGCCTGCCTCTCTGCCTACTTGTGACCTCTGTCTCTCTGTCAAATAGATAAATAAAATCTTAAAAAAAAAAAAAAGAATGGTGGCAGGATTCTAAGAGGAAGGAAACAGAAAATGCCAGTCTCTAAAATATATATATACATATATATATATATATATATATATATACACACACAACTTGTTTCTATAACTTGTTTTTTACCAGCCTATCTGGGATATAGGAGGACTAGGGAATAGTACTTCCAATGGGTAGTGAATACTCATAAATATGGACTTCCTAAGTAACTCCAGCTGTTTCCAGACTATTTCCTTATGGGTCTCTCTTCAAGACCCTGTTCCTAGACTCCCAGTTATGAATTCTCCACCAGTGGGATGTCATCTGCTGCAAGGCGTTAAACCTCCAAGCCACTGAATGCCTGTCACCAAACCCAATAGGCCACTCACTGTCTGGTTATCCCTGCAAGGCACAATGCACTCTTTCCATACCTACCAGTGAATGTGTATCATTTCTAAGTTTTGATCACTGCTAGTCTGACTGTTTTCAGTGTATCTACTACCTTTTAAAGCTGATCTATCAAACTTTTTGTGCATATGTATATGTGTGCATGCATTTGTACTCAGAGGATGATACAACAGAAAAGACTTTAACTAATTAGTACATATATTTTCAATCTTCCTCTTTATGTCCTAAGGATTCTATGGAATCCCTTCAAGGTTAGGGGAGAAAGTGAGGGAACCCAGGGGACTTCAGGTTTCCCCAAAGTTCCACAATCAGTGCAGCTTCCTGACAGTCAGATTTATATATTGACTTTTGTAGTAAACATATTTTTGAAGAAAGGGTGCTCTCACTTTGAAAAGGAAGGTGGTGTTGAAAACCAGATATTTATTTCAATCCCCCTTCTTTTACAGATGAATAAATCAAGAAGAAATAAATAAAGATTGATACACAATCACGTAGCTATTTAGCTAGAGTTGGAACTAGAACTGAGGTTGCTTGATTCCCTGTGTGTGTTTTGTGTGCACCACACAGCAGGGGAAAGAGAAGAGAAACAATACTGTGTGTTTGTTGTGTGTGTTAATGATCAGGATATGTCTTGAGAGTAATCAGGGTTAAAGTGGCAAACAAAAATGTGGGAGTGGAATGCCCCATTCTATAATCTGTCCCAAGAAATCCAAGGAAAATCAGAGACTAAGCAAAGGGTTGAAATCTTGAGCTAAGGGAAATTCTTTCTAGATATGTTTGGTAACTCACACCTAGGTTTCATAGCATAAAGAGACAGTATGAATCCTAAATAGCCCTTGTAAGAAGTTTCCCACCAGGAACATAATGAAGATGTACCTGATAAAGTAACAGAATTTGGAGTTTTGTACATATCTGTTATTTTTTAGGAGAGCTCATAGGATGGTGGCAAGTAGAATTTCAACTGCATCTTATCAAGATCACTCTAGTGAAGAAAGCCGTTAAGGTCTCCTGGAAGGGTCTTGCCTATCAGAATCTTTTGTATATGTACATATACACACAGGCCTGCAGAATCAAACTGTGAAGGGTTCCCCAGGTTTTAGATCTTTATTTTGTTGGCAATCATGGATGCGTATTAGAATCACTTGAGGAGCATTAAGCATAGTGACACCCATGCCCAACCCCAGAAGAATTAAGTATTTCTGCAGATAAGGCTAACATTATTATTTTTTAATGACCCAGATGATTTTAATATACCACCAAGGTCAAGAGCCACTAGGTCAGAGGATTCCAAAGGACCCAAAAAATGAAGGAATAAGGTATGAGAAGTAATGAGAAGTTACTATGCCTAAAAGAGCCAAAGTGACTCACTGTCCAAGCAAACCTCCTCCGAGCTAAGTGACCTGTGTCATTTAGAGAACCCCACTTACAGAGCATGTGGCTACCATGTCACCACCCTAGATGTCTCACTATCCCAGTGCATCTCTCTCTTGGGGTGAACCTGCTTCTAGAACTCTGCATGCAACTACCCAAACCTCACTCAGTACTCCTGCCTCCACTTTCAGGAAATTCTACTTTTACCTCCCATCTTCCATAAACAACCGAACATCTCATTGAGTATATACATACTTTTCTCTACTATTGGGTAAACAAGAGAACTTTACCACATACTACTGGGTTTTATGAGGCCCTAATGGAATCCTTCTCACAGCCTCTGTCCACCTGTAAAGGAAAAGGATACCCTCCTGGTAATTAGATCTTCCCTCTTAACTGAATTTATTTTTAACCCTTGCATTTTCCAAAGATATGGCTGCTCACCGTAGTTCCAATAGTCCAAAGAAACTCCCAGTACCTCTGCTAGCTCTGGTGAACGTTCGAGTGTTGCTGTCCCATCTCTGCTTGGAGGTTTCTGCTCATCATCTACTCACAGCCTCCAAATTGTGCACCCTTTCAGCAAGCAAGGCAACATTCCCCTTGCCTGCTTAGCTTCTAAGCAGAGCCCAGAATTATACAAACAATACTACAACAAAGTTTTTATCCTGGTAGTTTGACTCCATTCAGGCTGGAGCTACTCATTCAGGCTGGAGGGGTAGACCCTCCACTCCCCTGCCCCCAAAAGAGATGCTTTGATAGCCCACAATTCTGCCCCAGTTCTAAGGGAAGAGAAGTGGAAATGCATCCAACCTCCTATACATATTAAATCCTTGATATCCATGTTTTTACTTCATTAGTAGGAGCTTACTGAGGATCTGTTCTTTACTGTGTGTGTGAGAATCTTGGGGAATTGGAGCTTGTCAAAGGAAGGTGGGACAATGGCATAATAATAATTCCAGGAGTCAGGAATCATGAAGTCTGGTCCCAGCTCATCAATAATGCACTTGGGACTGGGGCAAGGGTCCATTTCCACATTCCTAAAATGATCTCTAAGGAAAGCACAATGGGAATGGGAGGGTTTAGCATTTCCGCAGCTAGAAATCAGAATAGAAAAACAACTGGAACACAAACGAAATTATAAGTTTCCCTCACTATCCAAAAGTGGAGCAGTCTTATAAAACTTCATAAGTTGAAATGGTATAAGGCCAAGAAGTAATTACCTTTATTATATAGGAACATTTTTTAATTCCCAGACCCAAAACATAACCTTTCTTAGGTTTTTCAGATACCTTAGGTCACATCTTGCTAATGGATGCACAAAATAAATTGAGGTAAAACACAAATGGTCATAGACCCATTTCAAAACTATGATGGCTTGCTGCTGAGATGCTGAGTGCATAGTTTGAGGGGAGGGAACTTGGAAGCGTCATTCTCACTGTTCTGTGCACAAGTCTCTAAAACAGCTCTCTGCAAAACAAACTCTGAACATTATTTTTGATTTTCACCTTTTTTTTGGTAAAACCAAAACTCCTCTTCAGAATCCTTTTGGTTAGCAGAAACAGGTACTATTAGGTCTTCTGTAAAAGTGAGTGGTGTAACTTTTGAAAAGTGGGGAATACTTGTATTTGAGGAGAGTTACAGGACAACATATACAAAATCAAAGAGCATTATCTTCGCTGCCTTAAGAAATGAATAAAGTAATAGTTATATTAAATGAGTGACATATAAAACAAGAATTAAGGGCACTGAATTTCATGAAGAAACACAATTATTAATATTTGGATCACTCATTGAACATGTAAGAATTGAAGGTTCCCATTTCCTGAACATGCAGAGCTTTTGTTCTCCATATGCTGTATTTATGCCCTGTGCACCCACTTCTCATCAGAAGCATTCAGAATGCCCAAATCTTGGAGAACTGGGATGATTTTGCATCTAACAACTTGGCTTCCAATTTGGATCCTCTGGGAAATGAAATTCTAAAGGGAGATTCAGTCCAAATAAAGCCCCCACAGGAAAAGCTTGCAGGATGCCAGCTCCAGCTTTTCAGAGCACCCTCAGTAATGCTGAGAACGGCAGGCAACCATCAAGAGGAGACAAAGAGCCAAATGTGTTTCACAGATACATCCACACTGTGAATGTGCCAGTGAATGTCTGAAGATGTCCCTGACAGCACAGGCTGCTCCATCATGGACCCAAGGAAGCCCAATCACTTGAGAGATCTAAAACTGGCCAGAGAAGAGGCTGACATGCATCCTTAGTGCCCCACACTGTTCTGACAGGGAAACCCACAGTGTGTCCTCATCCAGAAGGTCTTTTCCTCTATGGGTATCTGGGGATCTGCAGGCTGGGAGCTTCCTAGGATGAACAGAAGGACGGGTCTGTGCATGTTCACACATCTCATTTCATTCATTCACACTTCAAAAGGCTCCAGATTCTGTTAAAATTTTAGCTCTTTCTTATTCTCAGTCCATTTTTGAAGTTGGCACCAGTACGCCTGCATTCCAGGTATAATATATAGCTCTTCACTGCCTCCCACTTCCAAGCCTTGTTACCAAGTATGCCACTCACATTTTCCTCCTTTCAACACAAACATGATGCTTCTCATGCTTTCCTTTGCAAATGATGGATGGTAGCTGAGCTAAATACGGAGGCAGGGGTTACAGACACATTTTGTTCCTATTAAATGTTCTACTTCTGTGTTATTGCCCTTCTTGGCTTCACATTAACTCACTTCCTTCCTGGTATCCAAAAAGTACGTGTCTATGATTGGAGTGAAGAACTAGACTCCATATTCTAGATCTATCTTTAGGTCTAAAGAGTGTCTCCATTTATTTGTAATTTCTTTTTAGGATGGACTAAATCACCTGTCACTTTTGTGGTCTAAGATAAATATGCTCCTTGAAATTTGGGACACCTGTTTTTGTTTTGTTATGTTTTGGTTTTTGGTTTGTGTGTGGGGGGGTGCTTTTTGTTTTTGGGGTTTTTTTTTGTGTGTGTGGCTGACTGATGAGATGAAAGGTGAATTGTGAAAATGGCACTTCTGGAAAACTGATGTTTAAAATTCCTCTATAACTTTTAATAAGTTGAATGTGGGGGCTTGTGAAAACCCATAAATACTGTCAAAAAGTTGAACATAGGCTTTAGAAATGAACACAACCAGCTTGGTCTGCTGTTTCTGCCTCTCCCTACCTCATTGACCCTTGTTTATACTTAGAAAGGCTCAGTCTCTTAGTCAGGGTTCCCGCATTGCATTTGAGCATCATGTCTCTTTAGTCCCCTTTAATACAGAACAACTCCCTTGGATTTTCAAAAATTTAATTTTTGCTGTCTCTCTTGACATTAACATTTTTGAGTCATTCAGGACGATTGTTTTGGAGAACATCCTACATTCTGAATTTGTTCTACTACTTCCTCATGATTAGATTCATATTAAAACTGTTTGGCAGGAATACTTCAGAATTCAAATGTATACTTCTCACTGCATCTTGTCAAATGACACATAATAGTCCTATTAGTAGGTAATATGAAATTTGATTACTTGTTTAACGTAATTTCTGTCAGAGCTCTTCATTCAAAGGGAACTTCTTTTTGTAATTAATAAATAATATTTGGTAGGGTAAAAATTTAAAACTGTATGGATATTTAGTTCCTCAAAAAAATTTCATCCAGTGGTTTTGCAATCCATTAATTATTCTTCCATGAAACAGGTATTCATTTATCATTTATTTATTTAGGTTTGCAAAACAGCAATTTTTTTTTAAGTCTGTCATTTTTTCTGCATATACTTAATTGGCCTTCTTTTATAAAAACAACTTTTCTTTCTTCCTCTCTATTTCTCTTTCTCCCTTTTTGAACATCAATTTGAACTGATGCTTTTTTTTTTAATCAATGTGCTAGTACTATCATTAATCTATTGATGTTTAAATTTGCCATGAATATGATCAATGGAAGCTCCCTCAAAGGGGCTCCTATAACATTTTTTTTCTCTGTTTTGTTTTTAGTGGTTGCATATCCACTAATGTGCATATCTATGCACATTACAATGTGCATATCTAGCTGATCCCATCACTTTCAAATATTATATTGTTTCACAAATAGTTTAAGAACTTTACAATTTATTTCCATATCTCTCTTCTAGTCCTTTGTGCCATTGTTATCCTACAATTTACTTCTGTATGTATTATTAAACAGCAATTGCTGTGTTTGCTTTAAGAAGTCCATTATGTTTAAAGCAATTAAAATTAGAAAGCTTTTCTTTTATTTACCCACATATCCATTATTTTCTAGCCCTTTCCATTCCTTCAGTAAGTCTAAATATCTGTCTGATACTTTGTATCTGCTTAAAGAATTTTCTTCATTTTTCTAAGCAGGTCTCCTTGAATATTCATTGTCAACAACATCTTTATGTTGCTTCATTTTTGAAAGACATATTTGCTGGCTATAGAATTTTAGATTTTTTTCTTTTGGTACTTTAAAGGTGTCATTCCTTTGTCTTTTAACTTGCATAGTTTCTGACAAGGAAACTGCTGTAATTCTTATGTTTGTTTCTTTATTAATAATGTTCATTTTATTGTTAATTGCTTTAATTTTTTAGTGCTGGTTTCAACAATGAGATTATGATGTCATTCAGTGTGGTTTTCTTTTAGGCTTATCATATTTGGGGTTTACTGAGCTTCTTGATCTGTGGATTTAGGTAAAAAAGTATATATAATTATAATTTATAACATATACAATTATATATATAATTTATAACATATATTGTATATTATAACAAATTTAATATATACATAAATTTGGGACATTTTGGCCATGATTTTTTCAAATATTTTTTCTTCTTCCTCAGAGTTTAATTCCATGTATATATATTGCTTACTATTGTTAAATAGCTCTTGGAGCTTTTTTGTTCTTCTATTTGTTGGTTTTGTTGTTGTTCTTCTTCTTCTATTTCCTCTTCTTCCTTTTCTCCCACCTCTTTTCTTCTATCCCTTTCTCATCTTTCACTTTCTTCTTCTCTTCCTTCTTTAGTTTTTTGTTTTGTTTTGGCCCCTGTGTGGTTCATTTACTAACACCTATTTCCATGTCTTCAAGTTCATTGACATTTTCTTCTTTAGTTAATCTGTTGTTAATACCATCTAGTATATTTTTCATTTCTAATATTATATTTTTCAACTTTGGGATTTCTGCTCATTATCTTCATGTTTTCCCTTACCTTCTGATGCATATCAAGCATGTTTATAATAGCAATTTTAATGTTTTTGCCAATTTGAGCATCTCAGTCATTGAACTCAATTTTATTGACTGACTTTTTTTCATAGATATGGTTATACTGCAGTACTTCTTTATATGGTTAGTCATTTCTTATTTGATGCTGGACTTTGAGATTTTTAGGTTGTCATTGTTGTATTTGTATTCCTGTAACTATTATTAGAACTTGTTCTGCCGTGCACTTGGAATTAATTTTATTCATCACACTATTTGGATTAAGTTTTGCTGATACAGAGCAAGAGCAATTTTTTGTCTAGAGCAAATTTATCCACAGTACAAAGATTATGTCTTTCTGAGAATTCTATCCAATGTCTCTTTTATGAGGTCCTCTCCCCTGTCTAGTGGAAACACAAGTTATTCGTAGCCTCACTTGAGCTATAGGAATTCTTCAGCCTGCTGCTTTCCAGTAGTCCTTTCTTTGGTCTGGAGTATTTTCTTCCAAAGCACATACAAAACAGGACTCTGCTGCAGCCTCCCCAAATCTTTGGAACTCAGTTGCCTCCTTTCCAGTAATTTGTCATGAAAATTTTGGCTGCCTTGGCCTCCCTCAATTCTATTTTTTTTTTTTCTCCTCAATTTGATGAGACTCCCAGCCCCTGTTGGGTTCCCCCTTCCTATCCTGCAGCCTAGAAATTTCCTTCAAGCATTAGGCCAGTTCATTTGTAGGTCTAACTTTGTTTCCTTTTCACAGGAGTGTATCTTAGGATGTATGCACATCCCAGCTTTCTAGTTATTTAGGATAAGAAGGTAAATTAGGTATCTGTTATTCTATCACTGATGAAAGGAAAAATCCTCTTTATCTTCTTGTCAAGTTCTCATCAGTTTTTGCTTTCTAACACAACTGGATATTCTATGCTCATCTTGTGTTTTTCCAGTCCTGAACTAAGAATCAGCCATTTCTGCAAGCAGCTCTGGATCTTTAGTACACAACAGTATTTAGAAGATGAAATATGGGTGCTGCATTTGCTCATTTATACTGTGGTGTCATTTGATCTGTAACTTTTAAAATCATTATGTCATACTGATATCTTGAATTCAAGCCTAAAAGTATTCTCCTCACCTCCCCTTATGTCATATCTTCTCTCTTTTTCTAGCTCCCAAAACATCAATGTATTTAGTCTTCTTCTTGGTACACATAGAAATAATTTCATAATTATGCTATCAACACCACTACCATAACAAACTTATTAAGTAAAATTTAGGAGTATTTTGCAATTATTCTTTTCTGTAAAATACCTCCCATGCATGATATACAAGTAGAGTAGTGTGTTCAAAATTATTTAGATTAATTTTTTCTATGTAATTTTGTTATAAATTTGACATATAGTTAAGTTTATTATTATGTTGCTTTTATTTAATTTTAGAGTTTGCTCTTAGTTTACCATTTTTAATTCAATTTTATTTTTTGATCATGTATAATATTTACAAAGTACAAAGATCAAAACCAACATAGAAATCTCACACTTATTCTAGTTCCCTCTGCTTCATTCTCATGAACACTTGGAGTTAACCATTATAATTTTTTTAAATAAATGAGCAAGTACACATATATGAGAGACTATATTTATACATATTTCATTCCTCTCTCCTCTTTTGTCATGTACAAAGGAAAAATCACTATGCGTGTCCTTTTTCTTTTTTCACTTAACAAGAGCACACTACATATAAGATGTCTAATAGACATCAAATTATAGATATCAAACAGAGCCTTAAGTTTTCTTCCTGATAAGTTTCTCTATCAAATATCACATAATATTTACCCTGCCAGTTATCAAGTAATATTTAATTTTGGTTTTGTTAAAGTCAATTTCTCTTAAAGTTTCCTGTATATAACTTTAAGACAAAACTGATGCTCTCCAAAGCACAATTTTAAAAGACAGACTTCTCTTTATCCTCACAAATTGGAATTACATTAACCTCTTATCATTCACCCCATTTTTCAAAACTCAATTCTCTCCAAGTATGACCTTTCAGAACTCTGCAAATTAACCACAGCTTGCTTAATTTGAGGAGATCGGTGAATGAAATTGTCCCAATTCAGATTCAACTTCCCTGTTTTCTTCTAAACATCTGTCTGAGTGTCAGGGACAGTTTGAATTCTGTATTTGTTCTACAAGCAGGTTGCCATAGAACCCAAGCTGAAGTTGTAGGGAAGGAAGAGTTTCTGTCACTTAATCAATTAAAGTGACCTTAGTACAAAATACACAAATAAATAAAAACTGTATTTTCTGAAGAACTGACATTGAACAATTGTTGCTAGCATTATACAATAAGAGTAGCTGATATTGATAAATTTAATAGACTGTCTCAGAGCACTTTATTGATATGAAATTTTCATTCTTACAATAGTACAATGCTACCAAGTGGAAGGTCCAGGCTGGGGCTGAGCAACTGCACATCTGAATAAACCAGAGGTTTTGCCCTCAAAGTTCTTACTGACAATTGAGAAGACAAGTATATTCACAGATATCATTCAAGTAAGATGTACTGCATATTATCACAAGAGGAGCTGTAAGTAAAAGACCATGAGAGTTTGGTTACAAGGACATTAATTCTGATGGTGGAATTTGATAAACTTAGAGGATATAAGATCAAATCTCAGTCTTGGAAGGCTGAGCAGGATTTTGACAGCAACGAGTGACAATTGGTTTTGACTTGGGCTAAAAAGGCCTGTTTGAGGCTGTTGTTAGACCCAAGACAGAAGACAGTTTTAATTAAGACAATTCCAGTGGGAGTGAGAGGACAGAGAGATTCAAAGGTCAAATGTCCAAAAGTAGGAAGATCTAGCAAAATGTCATTGATGGTCTCACGTCACACATTAGTACAAAGAACCTAAAATAAAGATATAATACCTTGGAGTGCTGAGAAAACAAAATGAGTTTTCTGATGGATTTGTTTTACTTTCCCCACAGGATTGTCATGAATACCAAGAAAAGTGAATGTGAAAAATACTTTGTTTGTTGTGTGGTGTTCTTGTTATTTCTATTAACAAAAAGAGCAATAATAATATGGCTATTTAAAGGTGCTTTTTTTTTCCTTGTGAAAGCCTGGAAATGAAATGAAAACAAAGGCTAAAATGAGTTTTGCTGTAGAAAATAATTCTACCACAAGTTTCAAGTAAACCATTTGTAGCTGCTGAAATTGAACATATTGGTTTCTGCTATGGAAGGAAAAGGGCCTCCAAACTCACTTTTAGCAGGAAAACAAAGTTTTTGTCTTGATAAGAAGGAATCTGTTGAATTCAGTACAACGGTTCCATTTTTGCTAGGAGTGTGGGATGGGTGGCTGTAATGCAGTGTTTTCAGGAATCTTTATTTCCCTCTTTCATAGGGAGATAAGTGAAGACTAGTTGGGGCAGGAGGAGTCCCATTCTATGACCACCTCCCTTATTTGTCTCAGAGGGACAAACTCAGGCCATAAACTCCCAAAGTAGTGTGTTGTAATCACATTGTCATTGTCATAGACTGAACGTTTATCCCCCCACCCAACCACCAAATTCATATGTTAAAACCCAGCCCCCAGTGTGATATATTTGGAAGCAGAGTCTTTAGGAGGTGATTAGGTCATGGGGGTGGAGGCCTCAAGAATGAAATCTGTGCCCTCATAAAAAGGACCCCCAGATCTCCCTTGCCCCTTCTGCCATGGGAAGGCACAGTGCAAAGACAGCCATCTGTGAGCCAGGAAGCAGGCTCTCATCAGACCCCAAATCTGTCAGCACCATGATCCTAGACTTCTCAGTTTCCAGAAATATGAGAAATAAATGCTTTGCCAGTCCCTATTGGTACAGATAACCATAGGCACAGACCTTATAAATATAACTTAACAACACAGGCAGTGCAGTATATATTTCTTATAAGCAGGGAAAATAATAACACTTAATATTCGTTGAGTGCATGTTACTCAAACACTATTGTAACAGATTCTCATATTTTGTCTTATTCAATTTCAAAGTCAAATAACCATTTGAGGTAAGTCTCATTCTTAATCTCCTTTTTCTGATGGGAAAACTGAGGCAGAAAGGATTAAATAGCTTGTCCAAAATTACACAGGATTTTAACCCAGGCCCTGTGGCTTCAGAGTTCCCTTTTTAACCATGGCTTACTGTCTCCAACAGTGCATATTAAGGATTAAGAATAGGAAGGATTTATAACTGATTAGGGTCTAGCAAAAGCAACAGAGAACCTCATGTGTAGATATGGGATAAAGAGATATGGGTTCAGAAGAGAGAGAAGGAGCAAATGAGACAGGCCTGGGTTTGAATTAGAGCTCAACAATTACTAATGTTGTGATTTTAGGGAACTACTTAGCCTCTGTGTATCTGTTTCTTCATTTATAAACTGAGAATAAAAATCACGTGTACAGCAAAGTCTTGCAGTGAGGTTTAAAGAGGGAATACATGTGAAGAACCTATGGGTAGTGGTTGGCACATATAAAATTACTATTAAAATTAAAATTACTATTGGGGCACCTGGGTGGCTCAGTGAGTTCAGGCCTCTGCCTTCGGCTCGGGTCATGGTCCCGGGGTCCTGGGATCGAGCCCCACGTCGGGCTCTCTGCTTGGTGGGGAGCCTGCTTCCCCCTCTCTCTCTGCTTGCCTCTCTGCCTACTTGTGACCTCTGTCTGTCAAATAAATTTTTAAAAATCTTTAAAAAATTACTATTACTATTTTCATAGGAAAGAATTCTGCTACCAGGCAGTTCCTCAAAGGATAGAGCTTTATGTTTTTGTACTTGGTTGGCTGTTCATGGGTACTAGATGATTTTCTCCTTGGTTAGGGAAAGATTGAATATAGGAAGGATTGAGAAATTGAAGGCTCATTCTAGCTGAGACCCAAGGTCTCCACCATTGGCTCTCTATTCATGACCTTGAAGTATGTGCTGTGGCTTCTTTCCTTTCCAGGAAACCAGCCTGGCTTCTGGTTTTCATGGAGTAGATTCTCCAGAAATTAAACTCATTCTCAGTGACCTCCTCCTCCAACAACCACAGAGCAGCACAGCCACTCAGCCTCCTCAGTGCCCACCTCTCCTGGAGACACACAGAGGTGTGTCTCACTGGGGACAGGCCCTGTTTTGAAAAGAAGCTCAGCCGCTTAGAACATGGAAAGAAAGCTGAAAGAAAGGAAAAGTATTAAGGCATAAGTGAGGGAGTATAAAATTTAGAACAGAAAAAGTCTTAACAGAAATGGCTCTAACTCCTCTTTTAACAGAGGAGGACATTAAAAATTAGAAAAGGGATTTATTTGCCAGCCATCGCTTAGCCAGGGTTAGCAGAACCACAAGGGCCAGACTTTCGGTGGAGGGTTAATGTTTTCAAATTATACACCTCAGGGCACCAGGGTTTCTCTGATGTTCTCCAGAGACTTCTTAGGGAGAAGAGAGCAGGGAAACTTCCAGACATTTCCTCAATGAACACAACTCCACAACAATATGGTTTACATTTGGGTTTCTAATTAAGACTGATTCTGTAGGACGGGCTCTAGTGCAAAACGTATATTTGTGAACAATATCTTAGACGTTTTTGCATCTCAAACACTCATCATTGACTGAACAATTTCTAGAAAGAAAACTTGAAAGTTTCCCCAATTATGAAATCTTTTGTTAAATACTCCAGGGGCCATTGAGGCCATAAAATTATATTACAGGACATCAGATAAATGTTGAAATAAATATGAAGTTAAAAGGGGGACTAAACCTTGGAATGTTTGTGTGTGACTTACATATGTTTTTGTGTATTATTTTTCAAATTAATGGTAAATAATTTTTCTGAATAAGACAAATATAGAAAAAGAATAAAGACAAACCTCTTCAATATTTTTCAGTTGCCTACTATGAATGTCACAAAAGCTTTGCCTGTAGCCTAAATAAGTTTCTCACACATATGTGCTATCATTATTCAAATATATCTAGATGATATGACCACTGATAAAATCCAATTGTATCTTAAAATGTTGAATTGATGTTGTGATATTTTCAAATATTTCAGATATTTTCTCAGTCAACATTTCCCTATTATAGATCTATGATTTTTTTTTTATCATGAAAAAGACATTCCTGTGTGTGAAAGTTTAAGGACTCTGATTAGACTTCAAGACAGGTAAGAGTTTTGAGTAATAAATTCTGCTGTGTCATGAACATAGTGCATGGGAGTTTTCTGAGCATTTCTAGCATTTCTAGCAAAAACAATCACTTGTTTTTGTGAACCTGTCCATAGCCATTCTTTCTTTTATATATTACTACCTGAACTCAACAGTCCTCTAGTCAGAAGGACAAGGACCTGGAGAAGTGAGCTGGTTACATTATCTGGATATTAATAAAAATTAAAACCTTTTGAAAAGAGATGTAATATAACTTCTCTATTTCTCCCCAATACTCAATGATCTTTTAACCACACGGGGAGAAAAGCCCTTCGCAGAAAAGTTAGCACCTGCTTAAGATAAACGTTCATCATAAAAAACAAACAAGTACAAAAGAACAGATAACCTAGTCACTTCTCATAGTTAGTATTAGCATGGAAGAGTAGGGCAGGCAGTCTGATAAAACTAGAAGGAAGTGGGACTGTCCATTTAGTGTTTACTTGGTGACTGGAGGAAAATCAGCCAGGCTGGGATACCACAATACAACCACCTCAGGGATATTGGGAACACTGGAAAAGTAATATATTTCTGTGTGTGTGTGTGTGTGTGTGTGTGTGTGTGTGTGTGTTTTCATTTTTGTTCTTAATCTCCAAATGCAGTGGGTGGTGACCATAAGGCCAGATGGAACCTGGAGGGGTGTCCTCTCTGGAGTGAGGAGGCAGCCCTGGAGTGAGAGGCAACATGATAGTCAGGAAGGCAAGCCTGTCACCAAAGGGTGAGGTTGTGAGAGAATCCAAGAATGCATAGTGACTTCAATGAATGGGGATAGATGGGCAGAAGGGAGAACCAGAAGCCCTAGATAACTAGAAAAATCATCCCTTTCTCTTTTCCCCACTCTTAAAACCTGGGCAGGCAGAGCTCTGAAAGGTGCCTAAGGGCCAAACTTCCCTAGTGTTTGCATCACAAACAGCTTTTGTAGTTTAAGCTATCTTTTGACACTGGGCTTTGAATGAATACCCTGACTGTCCTGGAAACACCCAACACCTTTACAGCCAAGAGCGGCAAACGTTCTCTTGCTCTTGAACTTCTTGAAATCATAACTGCTTAAGACGGTTATCTTCCCAGATGACAGATATTCTTTTGTCAAGGGGGCCTTCTGCAGGCCAGGAAGAGAGATCACTGGGAACAGATTTGTCCAGCACCTTGATCTTGGATTTTGCAGCCTCTAGAAGTGTGAGAAATAAACATCTGTTGTTTAAGTGGCTCAGTCTATGATATTTGTTACAGCAACCCAAGCTGACTAATACATGCATATACAGAGCAGTCAGGTAACCCTTGACAATATGTTGCTATCTATGACATTCCTTTTATTTTCACAAATATACTGAAAAATCTTTTGAGAATAGACAGAGATATGTGAAGAGCTCTCAATAGAGTTTCTCAGCTCTTGAAAATCCACCCTCTAAGCAGCATGGAGATTTGAGTGTGTGAGCTCATGTTAGCTAATTTTTCTGGTTCAGAGAGTATATAAAAGGATCATTAAGAACTAAACAGAAAAGAATTGTACCAAACTGGATTAACTGGGGCTCCTCGAATGAGGGCAAGCCCAGAACACCTGCCAACAGTTAAAGATTGTGACCTATAGTCATTGTAACAAATTGTGTAAGACTGATTTGGCAGAATTCCAGGTAACACCTCACTGAGAATTGCTACCAGGAAATAGCTAACAAAATGCCAAGAAAAGTGGCTGTGAGGTTCAAGATGCAGCCCCCTTTCTCCAGTATAAGAATTGTACTTTTTTATTCCCATATGTGTGTGATATTTTGGACTTA
>ML105613.1:18254-54071 GCA_003697995.1 Taxidea taxus jeffersonii | reverse complement strand
GTGCTTTTCTTGAACCTCCCTACATCCAATCCAGCCATGATTCCCATTGCCCGGAGCAACGAGAATAGACACAGACTCTGATCAGACAGCAGAGGCTTGATTCCTATCCCTGCCACTTACTAGTTTTGGGTCCTGGAGAAAGCTCCTTAATCTCTCTCTGTTTTCCCCCTGCACCTTACAGGGTTTGTGTGAGGATTAAATGTGAGGATTATGAGGATTAACCCAAGTTAATACATATAAAGCTCTTAGAACAATGCCTGACACAGTAATTACTGAAAAAGTGGTAACTGTTGATATTACTTTACCGCCAAAGTAAATGACATGCCCATCCACTTTCTGTCACTGCTACTGGCCCCCACCCTACTCTTGGTTTTAATCAGCTTCACCTTCCTATAGACTGTGTCCCAGCAATCCTACTGTACAGCAGCCAGAACAATATACAGAAAGTATGAATTGGATTTTGTTGCTCTCTGATTAAAGCCCTCAAATGGTTTCCTTTTAAACACAGAAAATCTCAGTTTATTTCCATGACCTAGAAAGTCTTCTACATGTGCCCCATCTCTACTGCTTTCACTTCAGTCGTACAAGGTAGATATTGCTGCATAACAAAGTACAACAAGCTATAAACTATAAACAAATGACAAACTATAAACATAACAAACAAACAAATGCAGTGGCAAAAGTCAACAATAGTTTTATTACCCCCATGGATCCTGTGGGCTGGCAGTTTGGACACAGTAGAGGAGGGATGTGTTGTCTCTACTCCACAGTATCTGGGGACCTATCCGGGGAAAACTGAATGACTTGGAGTGACTTGAACAACTGGGGATGGAATCCTCTGGCACCTTGGCAGTGATGGCGGGAAAGCAGGGCTCGGCTGGAACTGTCCGTTGGGATTCCTACATTGACTTCATCACAACTTGTGCATCTTTCTATCATGGCAGCCTCAGGGTAGTTGGGTTCCTTAGGTGGTGGCTCAGAATTCAGAACATGGTCTGTTATGACCTGTTACTTGGAAGGCAAATTGCATCTCTTCTCACGTATTCTTTTAGTCAAAGCAGTGGCAGTCCTTCTCAGATTAAAGGGGAGGGCACTTGGGCCTCACCGAAGGTAGGAGAATATTGAAAAATTATGGCAGTGTTTTCATACTGCCTTACTTATCATTGTCTCTCTCTTCTGCTGTCAGCTGTCCAGTCACATCAGATTCCTTTCTGTTCTAGAGACACACTGTCTAAACCTAAACTCAGAATTTTCACACTTTTTTGTACTTTCTGATGTGAACTCTCTTCTCCCAGATGATTGCATGATTGGCTCCTTCTCAGAGTTTGGACTAAGTATTCACTCTTAAGGGACAGGATGACTTTGAATCTTTCCTGCCAGTGATGAAGCCCTGAGAGCTCCTTCTAGAGATAAAGGCCTAAACTCAGTTCCCAGTCAACACGTTCTGACTTCTTCTTGTGGGGTCAACGTCTTGACGTCTGCTGCCTGACGCTAAGTCCAGAAATTTCCCTCCAGGGGCAAGGACCTGATTTTTGCTCTTGGGACTAAATCCCCACTTAAATATCAGCTGCCCAGAAAGACCTTCCTAGACCACCATATCTAAAGTGACTCCCTCTTGGGCCGCCTGGGTGGCTCAGTTGGTTCAGCATTTGCCTTCAGCTCAGGTCATGATCCCAGGGTCCTGGGATTGAGCTCCACCTCAGATTCCCTGCTCAGTGTGCAGTCTGCTTCTCCCTCTCTCCCATGCTTGTGTTCTCTCTCGCTATCACTCTCTCTCAAATAAATAAAATCTTTAAAAAATTTTTTAAAATAGTGCCTCCATCTTTCTATGCTCTGTTTATCTCATCGATAGTGTTTAGAGCAATCTGTAGTTATATGGTGTATGTTTCTTTACCTATTTTTAGTATGTAACTTCCATGAGGGCACGTTGTAAGTTTTTTTTTTCCCATTACCCTATCCCTTGGCATGTAGGAGGCACTTAATATATCCTTGTTGGATGAATGAATGAAGGTTGAATGATGAATGGTCCCAGGAAGGTTGAATGATGAATGATGAATGAAGGTTGGGAGGGGTCAGAAATGAAGCTTTAGAAGTCAGAAACATTGAAGTGGTTAACCTTCTGCTTAATCATTGAATGTGTCAGAGGTGGAAGCTCAGGAGATAATGTTAAAAAAACATCAATATTTACAATGAGGTGAGAATGAACATTGAGATAAAAGGAACATAAAGGTATGAGGGGAACCAGAAGAAAGGCACCGAGAAACAAGGGAGGGGGCCTCGAAGAAAAACAGTAGATCTGATAATGTTAAGTATCATAGGGAGACCAATTAAGATGAACACTGCAAAACGTTCCTTAAGTTTACCAAGGAGGGGGCTTTTTGCCAGAGCTCTTTCAGTGCAGTTAAGAGAAGAGCCGGTTGACAGCGGCTAAGAAGCTAGTGGGAGCTGAAGTTGAGGAGGTAGAGACCATGACACAGACTGTGATGAGAGTAATGCCAGGGCAATAAGTGGTGAGAACACAGGGCCAAGGGGAATGGGAAGGCCTGGGGAGTGTTTCTAAGCTGAAGGGAACAAGTAGCAGAAAAGATGAGGTTTAGGAGGAAGAGGTTTGGACAAAACATGGATTAAGAAAGAACCCTTGAGGGGCGCCTGGGTGGCTCAGTGGGTTAAAGCCTCTGCCTTCGGCTCAGGTCATGATCCCAGGGTCCTGGGATCGAGCCCCGCATCGGGCTCTATGCTTGGCAGGGAGCCTGCTTCCCTTCCTATCTCTGTGCCTGTCTCTGCCTACTTGTGATCTTTATCTGTTAAATAAAATAAATAAAAATCTTAAAAAAAAAAAAGAAAAGAAAGAACCCTTGAACAGGCTGTCCTCTTCCAATGAGATTGTAGGCAAGGAGAGAAGATGAGCATACATGATTCTCTGCTAGGAATACTCATTGCAGGTGTAGTTCTTTGTTCTGCATCTGCCTCGCCAGCCAGACGGTGAGGTCCACGAGAGCAGGAGAGAGTAAAGGTCATGACAGCTTCTGAGATGCATCTGAGAGTGTGACAAAGGCAAGGGCTTTTCTGATTAGGATCTGTCCTAATCTTTAAGACTGTGTGAGTTTTTTCTGGCATCTCTCTACTACAGTACTGGTACAGGAATAGTGAGTTTGGGGTTGCTCCAGGATCAGGACATTGCAGGGCTAGAGAAATAATGCTGCTGAGAGTTGTTCATCGATGGACTATGGGATTCAGCTGGGATGGAGAAGGTGACTCAGCTGGCCTTGACGATGCATGTGGGGATGAGCCTTCACCAAGCCCTAGAAGCAATGGCTGAAGGTAAGGGCAGGCCAAGGTTGCTGGCATCAAGAAGATGAGGGAATTGAGGGTGTGTGTGTGTGTTCCACAAATTTTGAATCCAAACAGCATTAGGATAGGAGTTGAGAGAAGGAATTTTGCTGCTATAACAAGTAGACACCAATACATGTAATGGATCAAGCACAAGAGGAGTTTATGTCCATATCATATAACAGTTCAAGGTGTGTGTGACTGATCAGCAGGTGGAGATGGGCACAGGGTCCCTGCTCCATGCGGTTAATTAGAGACTCAGGCTGCTGATGGCTCTACTGCCAACATGTGGCTCCCAAGGTTTTCTAGGGAGCACCATCTCAGTCAGCCAGAAGGAGAAAGGAGCTTGGAGGAGCACAGAGAGAGTTCTGTCTCTAGAAAAGATAACCATAGTTCTCCCCCAGCCATTCAGTTGGCTAGAACCCTACCACATCTAGTTGCTAAGTAGGCTGGGACATGTGGTGCGCTTCTGGGTCCCAGAAGAGGAGAACGTGGATTTTGTGAATAGGTAGCAGTCTCTGCCACATTGCAGTTCCACAGAGAGAAAGGCTGATCCAATCACTTAGACCTTGGATAAATGTGGAGAGGAGGTCTGGACTGAGAGATAACAGCACACAGGAGGGTTGGGGCTTCTACAGGGTAATGGGAGTGTGATGGTCTGGAAATGACTTTGTCCAGTGGACAGATGGAGTGTATATGAGTCAGATTTATCTGGTTAGAATGCTGGCTATGTCACTTTCTGGCTTTCTGATTTGGGCCCGGTTATTCAATTTAATTATTTAACTTCTTCCAGCCTTGGTCTTTTCATCTGTAAAATGGGATGGATGCCCCTGATTTCATAGTATTCCATGGATAATTCCAAAGTCATAATTTTTAGTGAATAGCAGCTATTTCATAAGTCATTGTTCCTCTGCTACTTATTTAAGGTCTGCTATTTATTCAGAGTCACAGACAGAAATCTTGTTCAAGAAGTTGGGTGAGGTCTGTGGTTGGCTAGAGCAGACCTTACATCAAGGCTACCTGGAGCCAGGTAGGTAGACGTGTACTAGACGTGAATGAAGAGGGTCCAGGTAAACGCTGGATAATAACTGCAACTCAGCCTCAGTGTGAGGGGGCCAATGGAGTGTAGAGGTCACACAAGCAGAGCCCAGGACCCTTCTCCAGGGGCAGCTGCTACCTTCCTACAGCCACCTGGGAACAGACACTAGAGTTGCCTGGAGCTTCTGATTTCCGGAAGAAGGTGAAGGTGGGGCTTTTTCATGAGAGGTCTCCTCACTCTAAAATGTTGGCCAAATTAAAAATCCATTGAAAACACTGTATGGTGAAATAAAGTACATCTCGGCTGATATGGCCCATGGGCTACCACTTTGTGACTTACATAGTCTCCATCACTTAAAGCCTTCTGGATCTGCACTGCTGAACACAACAGCCATAACCACAAGGGGCTATTTACGTTAAAATTAATTTAATGAAATAAATTAAAAAGTGAGGCCCTCCCCCATCATACTAACCATGTTTTCTGAATGCTCCATAGCCATGGGTGGGGGTCAGAGGGTGGCTACTGTGTTGGACAGAGCAGATGTAGAACATCCCCGTCATGGAAGAAAGTTCTTTTATAAGACACAGCTCCCTGGAAGAAGCATGAAAGATAGTATCATGTCACAGGTGGTTCCCTTTCTCAGACCTTTGTTATGTTTTATCTGTCTTGATGAATTTGGTATTGCCACACAGCCAAGATGGGGATAAGAAGAAAGACTCACAGAGTTTCATGTTGTCTGACACACAAGTGTAAGACCCATTCCTGGGCTGTAATGTTGGTGAGTTATGGAGACATGACTCTGTGGGATGGGTGGAGAATCCTCCACTCCAGCTTGGCTCTATCCACTGCACTCCGGATGTGCAAGATGAGATACACACCCTGTGTGAGGAGAAGGTGTGACATCCTAACACCTTAGAAGCAGAACACTTGGTTCCTCCAGTGGGAAGGGACCATGATCTGTGTGTCTTAGGACCTTCTATGTTGAAATGGATATGCAAGGAAGGTGACTGTTGGGCAGAGATTTGGTCTGATGCTTTAGTCAGGCAAGTACAGTCCATCAAGCAGTTCAGCTTTCTTGCACCCCATTTCAGGCAAAATGGGTAGCAGTGGCAGTGGTTGGTGGGGGGTAAGGGGAATTTCCAAGGTGCAAAGGCCAGTGGTACATCAGTTAAGTAGAACCTGGGATGGGACCCAAGAGTAGGTCACTCTGAAAAGCACTAGCTGGTAGGTAGGCAACAGCCTTTCTGTGGGAGACCTACCATTCTGTGGGAGATCCACCATTTCTTGGGAGGTCCTCTATGCATATCAGATTCCTGTTCCTGGAATCCACCAGGCTGGGGTCCAGGGTTGGATGTCCATCCTCAAGAGGGAGACTAGCAAGAGCCAGGCAGGACCCAGTCCATAGAGGTTGATGGCATCTGAGAGGGGGCTGGGCCCCAACTCCAACTTCCCAGACCCCTCCCCCCCCTCAAAGGGTCCCTGCAGGAGAAGGAGGGCAACAGTAACTGGAGAGAGTGGAACAAGAGCCCAGTTAACTGCAAAATCCTGAGTCCCCTCTCAGAGAAAAATACCTAATATCCAACCCTGACTGTGACAGCTTGCAACACTCGTGTCTCATTTGGACTTGTCTGGAAACTGAGGAATGTGGTCAAAAATGTGATGGGGCATTCACAGGATGGGGGGCAGGTATGGACGTTTTCAATGCCTTTGAGGCAAACATACACCTGACAGGGAGAGGAAAGGAGAAAAAAATGAAGAGACAAGGAATAGAAAAGAAGCTCTCCACATTTGACCAAAGGTATTTTTTGTCCTCTTGTTATCTGCAGGACATTTGAGGCAAAAGAATAATAACCACACAGAGAAAACTGATGCCTAGAGGGTGCTTTTAAGATGATGCAAAGGCTATCCTAGGAAGATGATGCAGAGGACGGGTTAGACCATGGTCATTGCTATCATCCTGAGCACCAAATTAACTTTCACAAGCAAATGGGGGAAATTTTCAGATTGTCCCAGTAAGAACTGCTGCTGAGCATTAACCTCAGTAGGCTGAAATAGTGATGTGAGCAAACATTTGCTTGTATTTTGGCCAAGTGGCTGTGGCTATCCGTAGGCTGAGGGACTGGCTTAAGCCAGGAATGGCTGCATGTCCTGATACCACATACTGTGTTTTTTTATTATGATGCTGCCAGCTTACATTTTGCTGCACCCTTGCTAGTCAAAACTACAATAGCCTTGAAGTATTCTTTCCCACTTCTTCTCCACCATCTGACAGCAAGGGAGGACTCCAGAAAGATTGGTGTGGGGCTCAGGCTGTCCCTTAGCTCTGGCCTTGACCCTAAAGAGGGCTGAAAAGGAAGGTCTCAAACCTCAGGCTCTCCAGCGGTCACAAGTTTAGCATTCAGACTCCTGTAGCTCTCATGATAACCTTGGTGGACCACCAGATGATGGTTACTTCTGGCACTTTCTAGGCAAAAATGGCCAAATGACTTGTCAAAGCCAAAAATTTAAAAAAAAAAAAAGGGAGAAAAAATAGTGGGAGGGGGAAGAATAAAGTATAAGGAGCATTTGTCTCAATATGGGATTGGAAAAACATTCCGGGGCTGCCTGGGTGGCTCAGTTGGTTAAGCAACTGCCTTCGGCTCAGGTCATGAACCCGGAGTCACGTTGGGCTCCCAGCTAAATGGGGAGTCTGTTTCTCCCTCTGACCTTCCCGCCTCTCATGCTGTCTCTCATTCTCTCTCTCTCTCTCAAATAAATAAATAAAATTTTGAAAGAACGAACGAACATTCCACAGGTTAAACTTGGTCATCCTGCCTTCGCCTGTCTGAACGTTCCCCATACCAAGCAGGGATATTTGTCTTACTGGAGGATGCCAGTTTTGTAAAGATGGCCCTTTGTTTAAGGATCCCAATCCCATTCCCATCAAGGAGAAGTGTCTTTGGATATGTCTGAAGATCCTAGAAGTTTCTGCAACATGGAGGGTCTCTCCCAGAGAGGGCCTGATCCATCTGTAAGTACCCAGTAGTGCTGACAGCAAGTTAGAGGTACATGGGCCCAAGGGGAAATTCTGCAGCCTTCTCTGGCAAGAGAGAATGGTTGTCATGAGTGTTCACTGGTGCTTCTGGAAACTTGGACTAAATGGATAGCGGCTAAGATAGAGCCTGGTGGTGAACTTTGTGCCTTGGAAGATCATTTTAGACTCAAGTGTCAGTGTAACTATATTTTATAACTGGAACTTGAGTCATATGTTTATCCTTTATTCCTCCTTCCATCCATCCATCTACCCACCCATCCATCCTTCATCCACCTATCCATTCATCTGCTCACTCATCCATCCATCAATCCATCCATCTGCTCATCCATCCATCATCCAACCATCCATCCGTCCATCTAGTCATCCATCTGCTCACCCATCCATCCACCCATCATCCAACCATCCATTCGTCCCTCTAGTCACCCATCCATCCATCATCCACCCATCTATCCATCTGCCCACCCATCCATTCTTTCAGAATGTGTGTATGTGTCTGCAAGGCCTTATGATGCATGCTGCAGAAAGAAAGTACAGTTGTCTGCCATCCAGATGTTTCTTGTCTAAGAGGAGACAGTGTATAAAGAAATAACACAGGAGACTGCTTCAGGCACTTGGCTAAGGAGTCTTTATAGGGTCCAGTGGTGCACAACAGGAGTGGTCAGCTCTAGCTGGGGTCTCAGGAGTGCTGCATAGAGGGGGTGATGGTGTGAGGGGTCAGAGAGGGGACGCAGTGATGGGAGAAGTGGAAATATGAGTACATACACATGCTACAAACAGCCTGACACATCCAGGGAAGGTGAAGAGCTTGACATGGCTGGAGCATGGGATGTGGAACAGGGATGCCGACACCGCTCAAGAAGGCACAGGAAGTAGGTGGAAGCCACACTATGCAAAAAGTCTGGACACAGTGCTAAGGACTTTGGACTTTTGTCACACAGGTGTCGTGGAGCTGTGGAAGCATTTTAAATGGAAGAGTAACATGGTCAGATTTGCACTTTGGGGAAAGTACTAATTCAGGACAGCACAAGATCCAGAAGCAGCAGTGCCCTTAATTCAGCACAGGAAAGATGGTGATACCGCCAATGAGATAGTGGCCCTTAGTCTCTTAGGCCCCCAGGATCACTTTTTTCCTGTCTCAGCCAATCACCTTAAAGCAGCCATTTTACTAATTTAACATCATTCCTCAAACCCTGAGGAAGAGAGGGGAACTCCGAGGCACTTGCCTTCCTCCCCTGGTTAGACAGCATGCCTACCTGAAGTTGGTGTGGCCCATACGTGTGGAATCTGGTTTAAAGGCCCACATATGTGATGAAGAGTCTACTCTAGCTGATGCAGCTTGCAGTCACCTACCTATCTGCTTATGTCCCATTGGGTCCCGTTCTGCTTCTCGAGGGAGGCCGGGCATGCTCAGAACTGGGATGCTGCTCAGTTTTTGGTGGGTGATCTTGTGGGTGACATTGTGGAGGCCCAGGCCCATGGCAGAGCACAGCTTCTCTGGGGCCGGAGAAGCACTGTGTATCCTCACCCCATGGCCTCGTCTTGCACAAGGCCTTGCAGCCCACGGAGGAGCTGTGTGTGAGCTTGTGAGCTCACCTCCCGATTACCCTTCAGTCCTCTTGGGCTGGTACACTGTGTGTAATAAACTCTAACTTGAAGTTAGAATGGTGGGTAGGCAGGGGAGAGGGGAGTGAGGAAGCCCAATCCGATGAAGGGAAAATTCAGCAATTCTTCACAGTATCCAAATGGACTACTTCCAAGAATTCACAGACTAAGCTAATAAATCGCCACCAACAATGTCTCCAGGGACCCTTGTTTGAGCGAGTTGGGCTAGAGACACAGAAGGTTTTTGAATAAGTGGGTAGTTCTCAATATTTGAACATGGCTGGATTCTTCGAAGAGACTGAAGCTCCTGACATGTTATTTAGACTCTCTGGACATGCAGCTGACATGTGTTCTCAGCCCTCTGTGGTACTGACACAGCTTCTGAACCAAGGACGGCCCAGATGGATGAGCATCTGCTTTACTTCCTAAGTGTGTTAGAGCCCGAGCCCGAAGCCTGGACTTGGAAAAGGGAACACACCTGCATTTACCACGGGCGGACCTGTGGCTGGAGTCTCGCTTGGTGAAGGTCAAGGCCCAGTGCACCTGAAGGCCAGGTCCCAGTGGGAGACAAATCTGCCACAGGGAGCCATGGGCTAGGTGACCCAATCCAGTAAGGTGAATTCTTGCCATCTGGTGTTTTAAACACAGGAAAGAATGAGGACTGGCGGGGGATTGGGTGGGGGGGCAGGTGCAAGTCAGGGAGGCAGAGGTGGAAGGGGAGGCCTGGGTTACCTAGGCTGGAGGACTGGCAAGCTAGGGCAGGGCGGTGGGAGGCCATCCGCGCCGGGTGCTCAGAGAGGCTCTGCTCTTGGGCTGCTCCGGTAACTCCTGCTTATTGAGCTGTGAGCTCTTTGCTGGGTGGGGTGGAGAACAAGGTGGCTTAGGGAGCCTGCAGTTGTGAAGTAGAGACTAAACAACACAGATGGAAGCAAATACACGAAACACTTCCCACTGGGGTCCCCACTGTTTAAGGGCTGCCTAGATAGGGAAGGTAGTGAATACATGGGGCGACTTCAGATAGGGAGTCAGGGCCCATGTCCTGGAAGAGGGCATGGAGGGGTGAGAAGGACCATCCCTGCAGGGAAGGGAAGAGGAGAGGACAGTTGAAGCAGCAGGAAACTGGGGTGCTGCAGAGGAAGGGAGGGCAGGATCAAGCAGGAACGAAGGCAGCCTGGATAGTTTGCATTTTCTTGAGGCAAGCCTTCAATGAGAGCCTTGCCCTTTCGCCCGGGTAGCTAGGTAAGGGTAAGGGTTCATTGCTCATTTACATGTTGGTAATCATCTATTATGTTTCCAATGAGAGGAGAGCTGGCCACTGACAGAAACTGAAGCCCTCCTGGTGATGAAGAGAGAGAGATGGAGAATTAATTTTGGGACAAGGGGCAGGGCCGAAGGAATGTAGCAAGTCCTTGGAGCTTTCCATGGTGGCAGCTGGAGGACTGGGAAGGGGTAATGAAAGAGACAGCAGGCCACCCATACCCACCTCTCACTTTCTGGGACAGAAGTACTTTATCATTTAAAGAACTAGTGCCTCGGGCTGTGGGGTCACCCAGATCTGGATTCAAATCCCATGATCACTCTTACATGCAGCTGGGCCTGGAACGAGAGGTTTCTTTGCATTTTATTCTCCTAGCTATAGGACAGGAATGTGAAGACTTCCCTAGTAAGGTTTTTGGGGAGGGTTAAATAAGGTGTATTTAAAGCACTCTGCTTTTTGTAGACTACAGCAGGTGCTCAATAATGCTAGTTGCCTCCTGTGGACCACATGGGTGTTTTACTAAAAGGCAATCAAGTGAGAGGATAGCGGGAATATTTACCACTCTTTCATAAGATGTTTCCATGGAGTACAGAGCAGGGCCATGAGTCTACTTTGTGGAGTGGAAAAGTCCTGGGTGGGCTTCAGACCTGGGTACTAGTCCATGTTCTCCCAGCTTCCTCTTCCATTAAAAAGCAGGGTGTAGTCGGGTACTGACTGGAGGTAAACCGGTTAAAAAACATCCCTGGGCCTTATCTCTGGAGACTCTAATCAGGAGGTCTGACCGGGTCCCAGGTGATTCCAATGCAGAGGTAAAATATGCCCCACCCCCCGCAAACCCTGGGACTAGGCCTTTTCCTAGTTCTGAGTTGAGGACAGAGGGGACCCAAAATGCATGGTCCTTATTGACCACCAGAGGGCGGGCCTGAGGCACGACGCCCAAAGCCAAGGGTGTATGTCTCCAGTCTCAGGCAGAAAAAACCTTATGGAAAATATGTGGTCACACAGAGGATGATGTATAAGGCAGGTTACGAAGGAGTGGTAAAAGGAGAAAGCCAAAGGCTACGAGATTCTGAAGTGCATGCTTTCCTCTGTGTCCCAGTGTCCAGCAGGACTGGGACAGATGAGCCTCTTGTCTTCACC
Source organism: Taxidea taxus jeffersonii (assembly GCA_003697995.1). Lineage (NCBI taxonomy): Eukaryota > Metazoa > Chordata > Mammalia > Carnivora > Mustelidae > Taxidea > Taxidea taxus. Next base: position 42,668 of record ML105613.1, on the reverse strand, counting down.
CAGTAAGGACTGGGTCAGGATGCTCTCAGAGCTCCTGCTGAGTGGGCCAGTACTCTTTCCAGTCTTCGCAAAAGCCGCATCTGGCTCAGGGGGCCAGTCACTCGTGGGTCAGCACTCTGCAGCCCTGGGTAAAGGACGAATCCGCTGGAAAGGCTTGGACCGGGCAGCCTGTGCCTGTCCCTCTGTGGACTGCCCCTTCAGGGCTCTGCACCCAGAGAAAACGACTGTTATGGCCAGATTCCATCTGCAGAGATGGTGTCACTTCCAGCTCAAGTGTCCTAGTCAGTGCCCTTAGTTTTTGGCAAGGAAGAATTCCGGTGCCTTCTCTTTACCACTGCATTAATTTTAACCTCCTCTGCAGGGTGCATTTGAGGCCGCAGCCCTAACCAGCAGTCCTGCAGCCGTGAGGGGGCTTGGGGTACTTCTCTTCTTTGCCACGTCTAGGCTCTGTTCTTTTGGTCAAAATGTCTGTTTTGGGGTTTCCTTACTCTGGGACATCCTGAATGTGGCCCTTCCACAGAGGGAGGCCCAGGGGGGCCCGTTGAAGCAGAACCAGCTACTGCAGCATCCCGAAGGGGGAAGCTGAAACCAAGAACAGTAGTGGGCCCCGTCTGAGGCGGGACGGCAGACTGCGCCAGCAGCTGAGGAACCGAAAACAGCCCAGTCACCCTGCAGCGTCCCCGGTCCTTCATCTCCTCACCCCCAGTTCCCAGCAGTCTGTACAACTCGGACATCTTAAAAATCCTGACTGGATGTCATCCCTCTGGAGCCCTCCCCTCAACCCCCTCCATCGTCAGGCCCTGTAAAGGGTGAGACATGAGGAAGCATTTTGAAAGAGTTCCTAGTCTTTGTGAGTGCCAGCTTTCAGTGGAAGGAAAGTCCTGCTCGCCTGTCATGGCAGAGGTGAGCATGCATGGTGTAGGTTGTAGGTGTGATAAAGGGTCCCCCACAGGGTCCCCTCTGCATGTAGAAAGAGTAATGGAAGGGTGGAGATGAGAACAGTCTAAGAGCTAGTGTTTGGGGCGGGGGTGGGGGGGAATGACTCGAGGCTCCTTGTAGGATTCTAGAGTTCTGAACTGGATGCTCTCTCCCTGGATTTTATCAGGTGTGGTGATACGTGGCAGCCTTGTTTAGGGGCTGCTTAGCTGAAAATTCAGGCAGCTACGGCCACACAAGGAATAATGAGCTGCATTATAGCAAGGCTCTCTCGAAGTTTCTGGGACTTGGAGGAGAGAAGGAAGACCCAGCAAGGCAACAGTGCTAAGGGAAAGGCTGAGCTGGGGATTTTCCTGACATGAAGACTCACCACAGCAGTGACATGGAAGCCAGATAAATACAAAATAATCTCTCTCCCTACTCCCTATTCTCTGGGAATAGCAACGACAGCATTAAGTTATATACCAAACACTTGAGGGCCCCTGCCACAGGTCAGGGAAGGTACTGGTTACCAGAAGAAGAAATGCCAGGCTCTAGGCTTTCAGGAGTCCTGCCCTGACAGTAGAAGAGGACAAATAATTATAATACGGAAGGATGCATGTTCCGGTAGCGGTGGAGAGAGGAGGTTGCGCTTAATGCTTTAGGAGGCAGCAGGGAAGCAGAAGGCCCTGAGGAGGTGAGCTTTAAGCTCACTTTTAGAGGAAGGGTTGAGGGACAAGGGAGGGAGGTGAAGGGAACCACATAGGCCAGGGCACGGATTTGCAAAGGCATACAGCCTCGAGGGGCAGCATGTGGGCGGGTCTCTGTCTGCATGCACCACCTACATGTGGGGATAGAGGCATGGGTGTCAAGGGATGGGAGGCGAGTTTGCAGAGGAGGCTGTGGTCAGAGACTGATGTAGAACCTGGGTGCAGTTCTCTCTTTTCATGTTTGATATGCACTTAATTTTTAAAAGATTTTATTTATTTATTTGAGAGAGCAAGAGATCATGAGCATGGGGGAAAGGTTAGAGGGAGAGATAAACTTCCCGCTGAGCAGGGAGCCTGATGCGGGGCTGGATCCCAGGACTCTGGGATCATGACCTGAGCTGAAGGCCAATGCTTAACCCACTGAGCCACCCAGGTTCCCTGATATGCATTTAATTTTTTAGAAGTTTGGAAAAGTTATGCCCAAGAATAGACTAAAATATTTGGTTCAGGGATATGGATTTGTAACTGTACAGGAATTTTCAGAGTGTTTATCTAAAGACAATATGAAAAAACAGTGTATGTTAACAAGTCTATCAGTGCAGAGTGGGTGGAAAATTCTTCCCCACCCCCTTTACTTTTCTGCATTGCATTCAGCAGTAAGTATGGTAGGAAATGCAGATTTCACACAGTTCCCTGGCCAATTAAACCTATTTGGTATCCTCTTTGTGCCAAATACTCTTAAGCTCTACTCGGAACAGACAAATCAATCTAAACCTTAAATCTTTGGATGTGTGTGAGCGGAAATGTCAGTTGTCGTGGACTGAGAACCTCATACGGATGGCTATAGAAATAAGGTTGATACGAGAAGACTGTCATAAAAGCTTTTATTACAGGGGCATCTGGGTGGCTCAATCGGTTGAACTTCTTGCTCTTGGTTTCAGCTCAGGTCATGGTCTGGGAGTTGTGGGATAAATCCCTTTGTGGGGCTCTCTGCTTTGCAGGGAGTCTGCTTGGGATTCTTTCTCTCCCTACCCCCACCGCTCCCCCTGCTCTCCCTCGATCAAATAAATAGCCTTTTTTTTAAGCTTTTATTACAAAGCAAACTATTCATTGGCAAGTTAGTAGGTAACAAGATACAGTTAAATCTGTTAAGATCAAACAGTTCAGGAGCAGGAAAATTTAACAAGAATCTTAAACAATTTAATTAGAAGTCATTCTGTTTTAAATTAATTTGAATCTCATTATGTGCTTGCTTTCCTAGTGGTATTTTACTCATGATTTAATAGAACACTTGCCCGCGGCCCTTCTGGAGCCTACAGTTGGCTTTCACTGGTAGGAGGGCACGTTTTAGCTTTCTCAGACTTGTGACTTTAACCGTTACAGCTTGACACCAATACCTGCTGACATCAAGTCCCGTTGCTCTTAGCACATTGCATAGTTGGGGGGGGGGGTTCTACTTTGTTTTCAAGATGCACAGCTCATTGGAACTTGAACGAATTAGCCTGCTATGAACCTTGCTGTGGCTCTTTTCTGGGACTTCAGGATTTACCAGAATAGGAGTAAAAGAGTATAATCTTATATCTTCTGGACAGACAGGTGGCCAGGTGCAGAAAGACACTGGAACGTGGGCCTACAGTGGCCCCAGGATTATTTTGTATTTATCTGGCTAATCTTTGCTGAGCAGGTATGAGCCAATTAAACAGATTCTATTTTTTTCCTCCCATGCCTGCCTGATGGCCTAGATTATGGAGGGTTCTATCTATCGTTTGATCTCAGGCAGAGAAACCCAAAGCCATGGGCCTACCCAGATGTTGTAGTCATTGTATTTGCCTGGGCAACATCTTCAAAGAGAACGCTGGTAGATTGCTCGGGTTCAAGTGGACGGGCTTATTTCTCCTACAAGAATTCTGCAGTTAGAGTGCCACTACACGATTTGGACCAGCAGAGCCGAGGGGTTCCAAGCCCGTTCAGCTGGTAGCGCCAAGAAGAAGCCTTGAACGCATTCTGAATCCTAACTAGTGTCTGACTGGGAAGTGAAGAGTGGCCTGGGTTTTTAACTCTGATTTCAGGGATTTTCTCCATGACTCAGTTTCCTCTTCTTTCATTCCTCCTGCTTCCCCGCAGCTCATCTCCTCTTTCTGTCCCATTGTGTGATGTGGAGGTCCTGTCCATGGCACCATACTGCCAAGTTTCTCCTGGACAGAGCTGCAGGCACCACCTGGGCACCCCTTCTGGGCAGGCGTGACTGCTACAGGGAGCAGGGCCCTACACTGGGCCTTAATGGGCGGCCCGCGGGCACCAAAGGGCTTTCAGGGCCCATCTCTCTCCCAGCTCCAGCAGCCGACCACCTCCTTCCCGCAGCCTCCCTCCCTGGCTCGCTGTACGAAGGGCTTAAGCCACCGCAGCCAGCAGCCTGGCGCCTGCCCTCTGGACAGCTCTCCTCCCGCAGCTCGCCTCGGAGCCCCAGGCAGCCCGGCCGCGCGCCCCACGCCCCCGCGCCGCCCGGCTCGCAGGCCCAGGTCCAGCCGCCCCTCTCTCGGGAGCTGGGCGGCGGACGGGCGTGGCCGGCGCGGCGCCGCTCTCCGCCCCGCTCCCCTTCCCTCCGCTCGCTGCCCTCTGAATTCCCCATCGACTCCTGGGCGGAGGCCGAGCGAGCCTTCGCGAAAGGCGAGGGCGGCGGGAGGAGGGCCCGGGCGCCCCTCCCGGGCGGCGCGGCGCCGGCCGGCGGTGCAGTCGCGCGCTCGCCGCCAGCAAAGCCATTGGCTCGGCGCAGTCACCCCACGCGGGGCTGCAGCGGCGGCCTCCGCGGATTGGCGCGCGGGCGGGCATCCAGCGGGGCGCGCGCGAGCGGGTGCGTGCCGCACGGGCTGCAGCGAAGCCCGCCGTCGCCGGGCTGGGCTACCCTGGCCCGTAATGACCACCCCTCCATTGTCCTTGAGCTGCCGATGCTGCATTTGGGGCGGTTGCCAGCCACAGTCCCCAGTGCGCGGGCCTAAAGAAAGGGCGCGAAAGGCGCGCTCCCCGCTCGGGCGCACGCATCGACCGCCGCCCTCGGCAGCACACTGCAGCATTTCGCGCTCTCGCGCCGCTCCCCTCCCCGCCTGCGCTCATTTGCATATCCCACGATTGAGGCCAATCGTGGCTTGTCTTTCTCGAAGCGGATGGCTTTTGCCTGAGAGGAAAGGGAGTGGCTGGCGGCGCATGCGCCGCGGTGGCCGACTTGAACCGAGGCTTTTATTGCTGTAGTTTATTTCCACCCCTTCCCTCCTGTTCTCTCTCTCTCTTTCTTTTTTTTCCGCCCTAGCTGGGGCTGTGTTGGAGCGGAGGAAGAAAGAGAGACAGAGGATTGCATTTATCCTTTACGTTCCTGAAATCTGCTATCAGCAAGACCAGCTAAGCGGTTGCACCTTTTTCAATCCTGCCAAAAAAAACCCCCAACAACAACAACAACAACAACAAAAACCAAACATCTATTTCCTGGCAATTTTTGCTTTACAGCTACCCTCTTGAAATTATTTTTTTCACAGGAGAGAGATGTCTTATCAGGGGAAGAAAAATATTCCACGCATCACGGTGAGTTTGGTACTTGGGAAATCTGCCGTCGGCCCCAACCTTTTGTGGCAAAGAACATCTAAGGAATTTTTTTAAAAGGAGGGGGAGGAAGAGGAACACAACTTTTCTATTTTCTTTTCTTTTTTTCCTGTTGCTAAAGAAGGTGATCGGAGTGGTGGGAGACGCAATCATAGAGAACTGTAAGCTACGTGATTTGTAAGGCATTAAAATAGGAGCGAGTGCATTAAAGGACGTCTTAGGTAGCGCGCCAGAGCCGCTGTATCCTTTTATTGTCAGCGCGAGATGCTGCAGTGCTGGCCTGCGGGGTGTAAGCAAATGGATGCCAGATTGAATATGCATGGTTGAAGCTCGGATATTGTTCTCCGGGCTGAGTGCTGCGAGGCTGGACTCCGGAGCTGCATGGGGGAGATGGGGAAATGGATTCTCCCTGGGCCTCCCGCCCCCACCATAAAGGCTTTCTGGAGCCTTCCTCCGGCTTCTTAGAAAAACGAGCGGGTTTCAGCCCGGAGGCGTAATGACAGCGGAGGGATGCTGGAAAGGGCAGGGAGTACCGGGATGATGTGGAAACGGGAAGGAAAAACAGGGACGCGGTGATGAGTAGGGGAGGGTGGGGGGCCAGGCGTGGGCTTTTTGTTGATCAGGGGATGGGTTTTGGTGTCCTTCTCGGCTTCCTCGCCCTCGTTTGGGCTGGAACCGAGGCAGGGCTCAGAGCTCGCTCTCTTGTGTCTTTCTGCCCCTTCTGCAGCCAAGGAGGCGCCTGTGTTGGCGCATACAAAGCGGGCTGGGAGGGTGGGCTTGGGGACAGCGCAGAGCCGGGCTCGCGGAGGTAATGGCGCTGCGCGACGTGCGGAGCAGATGGCCCGGCCTGGCCTCGGCCAGACAATGATCGCAGCGGCCGGAGGTGTCGGCGCGGTTCTGGGGCCTGGGGTGGTTGGCTTGTAAGTCACGAGAAAAAAAAAAAAAAATCTAAACGATGAATTTGCGATGCTTCAGCGCTGAACCACCGGTTCTTGCTTTCACCGCTCTCCTGCCCCCACCCTCTTCCCATCTTTCCCTGGAAAAAAAATTTCACCAGTCCTAGTTCTCTACATTCCCGAATAAAATCCTGGGGAGGGAGGAACGCAAGCGAAATTCATTGTTATATAATGATATGCAATTGGAATTGGGCAGTTGATTGCTGGGTAGAACCCAGGGCTGAGGCAGAGACCGAAAGAATCCTGGTAAGGTCAAGATGTGTTTAGGGCTGGATTTGAGGGCGCGCTTTCGCTCTGGTTTCCTCCTTAGCCACGGACACCCCGGCTTCCTCTGGATGCACAAGGGCACACCCATCCGCAGGAGAGAGACGTGGAAACAAATGCACAGGGGAGGGGGCGTGTGCTCGGGAGGACTTTATGGGATGAGCCAAGCTGTGCTACAGCGATGGGGGGCGGGGGTAACTAGCTTTTTCTGGAAAGCGGAAGACCCAAATCCGAAAGGGCTGGGCTCAGGGGCACCGACCCCACGTTACGTGTTCCCTGCTCTGGAGGAAGGAGTCTAGGGAGTGGGGGTGGGGAGCAGATTTGCTGCAAGCCTCAAATTTGTTGTCTTCGTGAATGAAAAAGAGTTTCATTTTGACAGTGTGGGAATAAAAAAAATTTAAAAAGCAAATAATCCAGACCTTTTTTTTTTTTTTTTAAGAGGGCCCCTCTGCCCTTAAAAATCTGGTTGCATTATCTTGGGACCTATAGCATGGTTTCCCTCCCTCCATCATCATGGCCAGCATCTTATGTAAGAAGCCTTCTGGAAGGCACTGGAGTGGACGGGCTGTGATGTCTCATTTTTTTCCCCCCCTTAGCATGATGTTGGCTCTGGGATTCGCAGTGATGGCTGGGACAGGTACCGCAGTGACTAAGGGCGCTGGTAGTGAAGGGCAAGGCTTCTCCTGGGCGAGATTTATCCTGTTAGAGCTGGAGACTGGGGGAAAGGAGGAAGAAGATCATTATAGACAGAAGAGAGGACTGGAGCAGGTGACCTTGAGCAAGTGGCTTGACCTGTCAGCCTCCATCTGTTTACCTGTAATAGCAATAAGAATCTGGCCCCACCCACTTCACAGATGAGTTTTGAGGCTTTGGTGACTTAGGATACATGACAGGATTTTTTTGAAAAGGTCTTTATATTGTCCTTACACAAGTGCAGAAATTACTGGTGACTGTTTATTCCCATTTGAGTTTCTGAAGTCTATAGCAGGATGAAGGACCCTACAGTGCACAAAATTAAAACGATCTTAGTGTTTTTCATTATGTTAGGGAAACAATAAATACTTTCTGTACCTGGCTCTGTGTGCATTTATGGGTGAAATCATCTTTTTTCCCTAGGTGTCTGGCAGCTTATATCTATTTTATTTATTTATTCATTTATTCATTCATTCATTCCTCCCACCTCACCCCCATACTTTTTAAAGATTTGCTGTAATTTTCCTTTTTTTGGTGGGTGATAAATACAAATAGCACTTAGTAAGAATATTGGGTTTGTAACTAAATTTTAAATTAACCATTGTCAAAGTGATTGCCATCCTTTAGTGTTTTGTGTATTAAAAGAGCGTCTGTGGTTCAACTTGTAGCCCAGTCTGGGAGAGTACAGATGCATCTCCACTGAGGACAGGCCATGATATCCCACTCCATCAACAATATTTGGGATAGAGATGAGTCACAATGTAACATTTCTGTTGGGTTTCTGGCCCTCACATGCTGCTGGTCATAGATACATATTCTGCACTGATTAAAATACAAGTACATGGGGACGTCTGGGTGGCTCAGTGGGTTAAGCCGCTGCCTTCGGCTCCAGTCATCATCCCGGGGTCCTGGGATCGAGTCCCCCATCGGGCTCTCTGCTCAGCGGGGAGCCTGCTTCTCCCCTCCCCTCTCTGCCTGCTTGTGTGATCTCTGTCTGTCAAATAAATAAATAAAATTAAAAAAAAATACAAGTACATGAACGGTATAGATTTTGGAACTTGCCATTTATCTACTTGATCACAGAACTCTACCTTTTTCTTAACAACTTGGTAGTTAAAATGGTGTGTATTTGAATGGTGTTTCCCCCCCTCATGTTACAGTCTCTGTGATTTACCTCAAAGATAAAAAGCAAATATAAAGAACATATTGAAATGAAACTTTGCAATGGTTGAACCAAGTGTGTTTGTGTAGTGTATCCCATGACAACAGACTTGGTTAATTTTTCCCCAACACCAGCCTTGCCAAGAATTGACTTCCCTACATGTGGGTGTATTTTTTTTTAAAGTGACGTTTAGCCTAAAGCCATTTAAAAAATATTGTCTTCTTTATCTGAAATGTTTTCATTGCTCTTTAAAGGAGATTGATGTGTCCTCTTTCATCTTCTCTCTTTTCTTTAAGTGGAAAGGGATAGTTTTTGTTTTGTTTTGTTTTTAAACCCAGGATAAGCTTTGAGCTTTTGCCAGTAGGTTCTGACTCATCAAGTGATGAATAAGTTGTCCATCAGGTTCCCCTTTGTCATTGAACCTTTCTAAAATGGACTCATTTTGAGCATCTCTTTTGAATAGTGAAAAATATGTCATTAGCTCATTGTATTAGTACCAGCGTTTCTCATAGGTCAGGTATGAATTGTGACCTTACTACTTTTTTTGTTTCAGAGCGATCGTCTTCTGATCAAAGGAGGTAAAATTGTTAATGATGACCAGTCATTCTATGCAGACATATACATGGAAGATGGGTTGATCAAGTAAGTATAACTCATTATAGAGACGAATTTGTGTACCTTCCCTGCATTCCTAAGCATTACTTACAGTTCAGGTACATAGGATCAAACTTTGGAGACTTCAGAGACTGACTAATTTAGGGTCTGTTTAAGCTCATTTTGACTGATGGTAAGTAGTGACTTTGAAAACTCACAATTAAATGCACACTCATTTGCTTATATGTTATGTAATTTACTATTTTAACTGAAGTGACACAGTATCTTCTTGTTGCAAGTTCAAATGCTTGGTTTATTATCTCTTGAATATATTAAAGGTTTTCCTAGACTGTAGCTGTTTCGGTAGATTGCCCAATCTAAAACACAAATGGAGTGTTACAGCCTCTTCTACTAAGATAATACATCTGCTTTCTTAATTAAGAATCCAAGTTGCAGGGGCCAATGGACACCAAATTAACAATTCACCAAGTAACAAAGTACTGCCTCATCCTGAGGGGGTGGTAGGTTTCATTCTATAAGTGGCAACAAACACAAGTAAGCTTGCCCTTGTGTTTATTGTTTATTGTGTCAGAGGAGAACCAACGAGGGTTAAGTGAGCTGAGTATATGCCAGTATCCTGCCTTCCAGATTGGGACAGCTCACAGTGCCCTGGAGAAGGAGCACATCTGTTTCAAGACAAACACTGTAGCAAATGACATCTTTTAAATAAGCAGCATTCATCAAGTGCTAGCAGCAAACCAGTCCAGAGGAGTGGAAAACTGGAGTGTCTGTTGCCTGGAAACTCACACCCTGATTTATGAGCCTAAAATGGGTTTTAATGTTTCCTCATTTAATGTTTTCTCCATGTGTGTTCGCTTGTGACATTCTCCGTTCCAGGCTCTCAAATACCATGACTTTCATGTTCCATTTTCCCCCAATTAGAAGGCAGCATTATACTGGCCAAAAGTGAGCAAGCCTGCGTGCTATTTTTAGTTAACACTAATTTGTTTTAGAACTTTATTGACTCCTCCTTGATTACTTTTTCCTTCAGGAAAAACAAACAAACAAACAAACAAACCTGGTAGGAAGATGTAGCCCAGATGTTTTTTAAAAATTGAAAGAATCCGTGTCCCCCAACATTATATCAGTTACTCTGTCCTTAGTATCTGAGTTGATGAGTGCATGCTTCCAGATTTATAGTTGTAATCATCATGTTCACTTTTTTTGTTTTGTTTTTTCTTTTGCTTTGCTCTCCTACTACCTTTCCACCCCTGCTTTCTCAGGATTGAAAATAAGTGTTTGTAACCTGCAGCCAGGCCTGGAGAGAATTGCTGTGCGATAATGAGTTCAGCTATGTGTGTTACAGAGAAAGTGTTGTGGCCTTTTCTGTAGATATCTTGGGGTCTTGTTATCCTTTGATCTTAGGGGTTTTCTGGCAACTAAACCTTTTTGATCAGGGCTTCTGGTGCTTTATTTAAATTTTGTTTTCTAGTATGCTCTGCTTTGCCTCTTAGTTGGACTTTGGGACTGGGAAGTGCACATATTATGGAAATGAACAATAATCCAAAAAGTCTACAGAACCTAGGGGAGGATCATTGCTGGCTTCATGAAATGTCTGTCAGATGCCATTTGATCTGGGGATGGTTCATTTACAGTTGCTAACATCCATCCTTTTTATTTAGACAAATAGGGGAAAACCTGATTGTGCCAGGAGGGGTGAAGACCATTGAAGCCCATTCTAGGATGGTGATCCCTGGAGGGATTGATGTCCATACCCGCTTCCAGATGCCTGACCAAGGAATGACGTCAGCCGACGACTTCTTTCAAGGCACCAAGGCAGCCCTGGCTGGGGGAACCACCATGATCAGTAAGAGAGCTTACGAATAATAATCTTAGAGCTTGGGAGCCATTATCATTTGAAAATGAGTCTTTGTTGTTTGATTCTTTTCTTCTAAAAGTTGCTGGGCTGAGCAGTGGATTGGTTTCCTGTGGGTGGGGGGGAGTTGGGCCAGCCATTTGTCTTGTTGTTCCTGTCCTCATTTTCATGTCCAACTCGGAGTTGTCCAAGTGAACTGGAGATTATGGTTCTAGGGAATCTTGGTAAGATAGAAAGAATGATTTCTTGCTTTTCTGCTTGAACTTTTGTCTTCCTGAACCTGAAAATATGATATGATTGTGGTCACTTTAAAGACATAGCCTTTGGAGTAATTGTCAAAGCTGTCTATTTTGAGCCTTTGCTCCAAAGTATTTGATTTAGGTTTTTAAGGAGTTCTGAGGGTGTATCTTCCTGGAATAAAGATGGGGTACAGTAAATGAAATGTTGAAGTGGCAACCTCCATTCTACTGCTGAGAAAATCAAACGGGGGAAATGGCCTGGCTTTGACATAAATGGAATTGAACAGTCCTGCTTGGAGAGGGATGCACAGATGTTATTGTCATTTAGATAGAAAAATTGCCAGCTCCAACAGCTGGGTGTCCTTCATGCATTGCTCCAAAGAATTCATGCTTTTCCTTCATCTAAATCTAAAGTCTGTTTCCTGGAATCATAGCACACATGTTAAGCGTTTGCTTATAGCATGTCAATTTCCAGTGTGTCTTCTGTGTCCCTGGAACAGATCTTTTTATTGAGGAGGTGGGCAAGCTACATGGTGGCCCATCAGACACATGGGTAAAAAACAAGTTTCTCTGAGAGTGAAAGTAAATATATAGTCTATCTTCAAAACTTATAATTCAGTTCAGAAGAGGGTCAAAGTAGAAAGAACTTTTCTATTTTATGCTTTAGAGAAACCCATTTTACTGCTTATTTTTCAGAATGATGGCTGTTTCCTCTGTAACTTCATGGTCTAGTCTCTTACTTCCTCTTTTCTGCCTTACCACCTAGGTGAATGTTACCCTGCCATCCCCCTGTAGTTTGCGTTCCCCTACATTTTAAATTGTGCATTCTGGGTCTTCTCTCTGTCCTTGTCCCAGTCTCCAGAGTGCCTGAAGGATGAGGGATCATTCTCTCCTGGTTCAGCTCTCTAATGACAGAGCCTGCAGATTTAAGTCTTACTACTTCTTTTTTTTTGCTGCACACATCACCTTCTAACCTCATGGGGGCCATTCTCAAGAGGTGAGGGGATCCCCTGTACACGCTTCAGGATCATGACCTCCTGCAGAAGGGTGCCATTTTGTCAGTGGCGTCTGTTAGGCCTCACCTGGTGCCAGTAGGCATGGCTTCCTGTCCTCGGGCTGGCTGCAGAGCCGTACTCTGAGCTTTGAGAAGCACAGACTGCTTGGGTGTCAGCCTCCAGAGCCACATCAAGGTTATAATCTGCCTCCATTTGGAGTTCATCTGAGGCCCCTGTAGGCCCTCACGTCGATCACAGAATGTTAAGAAGCCACAAGTAATATTTCCCGAGTGAGTGGCCAGTGATGGCTCTCATTGGAGGGATGGGTCGGTAGGAGCACTCCCTGGTGGAAATGCCCCCAACCTGGAGTCTGACGTTCTGGGATCCGTCCAGCATTAAGTTGCTATGTGACCGTGGGCAAGTCATCTTCCTTGGCAGGGCTGCTCATCTGCACAATGAAGGATTTGTGCTAGAGGACCTCGGATGTCCCTTTCAGCTCCCACATTTGGTGATTCACTGAGCTCAGAGACAGTTTGCCTCGGATCAAACACACTTTGCTTAGCAGATGTGTAAAAACCCTGTTTTCTCTCAGCCTTACTTGAAAGACCCCATCATTCTGTTTCCTCCTCTCCTGCATCCCTGAATGTGCCTTTCACTCCTTATACTCGACCCATTTTTGGTCCCTCTTTCTGCTTCTTGTCTCTTCTCTGCTTTTCCATCCTCTACCACCTTCACCACAAGCCAGGGCACATCCCTTCTTGCGGATGCCCCGACTTTCTCTCTGACCTTCCTCCTCAGCGGCTCTGGGGTTCTTTTCTCTTCCTTCTGGGTGGGCTCCTTCTGAGCAGGAACAAGGGACGGCTCCACCAGCCCTGCCTCTGGCCTGGGGGCTGAGAACAGTCAGCAGATGGCCTTATGGCAGGTCAGAATGAAGGGGAAGGTGAGGAGTTGGACCATCTGTCCTACTCAGTTGGGCAGAATGTGATGAGGTTTTAATGTAGGGTTTGTGATGCATGCAGTCAGTTAGGGCAAAGAGTAAGGGAATTTAATGAGCAAACCCCAAAGAGTGAAAGTGGTCATGGGGACGTAGTCAGAGTTGTCACACCCCAAACTCTACTGCTTTTATAGCCTGACAAAAATAGTAACTACCTTGATAAGCACCGGTGGTTACTGACCTCTGTTGAATGCCCACCAGCCTGCCCTTCCCTTAGGAAGTGGGAATAATACAGGTGAGGAAGTCAGGGTTTTTTCTGCTTGCTCGTCATATGTTCTGCAGTGGCTTTCAGTGAGTCCCCTGGTATAGGCACACTTTATGGAGACAGTTTGGACAAGAGGAAGAGCTAGCTTCATGTGACTTTGTTTGGTACCTTCGACCTCCTCCTTCAATGAGAGTGTAGCTTGATTTTCAGTGAGTCTGAAACGAAAGTGCTCAGGGCACTTGAAAAGATTGCAGTGAAAACTTGCGGAAATAAGCCACTGAAGTAAATCAGTGCCCCCCCGGCCCACACCCACCTTGCTCCCATCTCTCTGCATTGCTGTGTGCTTCTCAGGTCTCTCTGCATCGGCGCTGCCCAAGGTGGAAAATGTAGCTGAGCGGTCCAAGTTTAAAAATGGAGGTGACACGTCAGCAGCAGAAAATAATATTATTTCCATCAAACAGAGCCTCCCATTGAGAATGGCACAAGGAGATCTTTGTAAGGGGCACTTGGTGCCGGGCAACTTTGCCCTTTCCATCCAGTGATGGGTGGGCGGAGCCTCCAGACGTGCCCTGTGGGCCCTTTCCAGCCCAGGGGCCCAGGGTGCAGAGGTTGGCTTTGCATTGTGGGGGGAGTGCTGCTCGCCTCCCCAGGAGCTTTATGATCATTAGAGGGACGACCCCAGCATCTCCAGGAAGCAGATGGGAATGGTTACATCCATTTTATAGATGGGAAACGTGAGGCCCTGGGTGTGGGGGAGGGCGTTCTTCATGGACACTTATCCTCTGTGTTGGTGTGGGTGGTGGGCGTGAAAACACACCTGCAGTTCTGGCCTCCGCACTGCCTCTGGGATCCTGTCTCTGCAGAGACAAGGGACGGCTTGGGTTTTTATCCCATGGCCCTCAGGGCATCCATCCTGGGTTATAGTTTGGTCAAGGCTCCTGCCCCTTTCATTTCAGTCCTCCCCATGCACTCAGCAGTGTGTCCCCCCCTCCCCCAGGCGCTCCATGGATGGTTCCTGTTGAATGAATGGATGAATGAATGAATGAATGAGGCAACTTGGTTTCACATTCATCTGAGTATGCTGCCCGAGGACTGAGAATCCTGGGGTGGGGTTAGCGTGTCTGATGTCCATCGTGGCTGTTTCGATAAAAGCAACTGTCTCCCACAGTGACCCCCGTGTCTGCTGTCAGCCAGCATGGCATTTGGGGGAGGGAGGTAGGAGGGGAGAGCCCCAGTTGCTCCAGGCGTAACTAAGGTCGTGATCAGGGACTGCTCCCTTCTCTCCCTTTGTCTGGATCATTCTTGCAGGAGGAGGCGGGGTTGCACTGTCAGGCGGCTGTCCTGTGAGAGAGCTTGCTCTAAGTGCACAGGGTCTGAACTGTTTGAGGAGCAGCCCTGAGCACCGTGAGAGAGGCAGCAGCCGTTCCCCGATGTCCCTTGGGCAGGTTCGTCCCTGTCCTTTCTGCAGAGTCTTGGCTGTGGAGGCGGGAGGCCTGACAGAAAAGGGAGGTGGCTTCCCAGGGCTCCACTGGCCAGGCTTTCCTCAGGAGACGGGGCTTGGGGTGTCGCTGTGGTACATTTCCTGCTTGTCATTTCTCCATCCATGTGGTGTGTGGGTTTGCTCCCTGCTTCTGATGAGGACACATGTGTGAACATACACGCACTATAATATGAATTGTCTGTAATTGATACTTTGATTATTTCCTTTGCACCATTCATTTGACTTGGGTTAGAAAGTGTTTACAAAAAGGCCGACCACATCAGACCGAAGTTTCAAAGTCCAGGACCAAAGTCACGGCCACAGAATCTGCCCGTGGCCTGGCGATTAGAAAGCCACGTTAGCCGATGGGCTGTCAGTGAAGGCTCCTCCTGTCTGCTGCTCACATCTCCCCAGGCCCATGTGGGCGAGGTCACTCTATGAGCAGACCCCATGGGACTGGGCTTACCCAGGTGGCGCCATGTAAGTCCCATCCAGGAACAGCAGGATTGGAAGAATGCGTCTACTCCCTGCAGTGTTTTGGTCTGATCACCTACTACGAGCTGCTGAGCAGGGTGGAGGAAGGGAGGGAAAAGGTGAAGCATCCTGAGAGATGACACAGCTCTTCCCGAAGGTCTGCATACCCACTTTACTAAGTGCTGTTTTCACGAAGGAGGCCGTTGGGTCGGGCTTGATCAGCCAGCCTCATTGCCCTCTGTATTTAGGGTAAGGCCCCTCCAGAAGCAGGGTTATTCCTCTTTGGGTCCGTAGGCCCTATGCCATGACATGTGGCAGCGATCCTCAGAGTTTGGGGTGTCTCAGTCTTCTGATGCTCCCAGAGCCTATTCTCTGACTTCCCATAGAGCAGGCTGTTTAGACTTTGGGGAGCTTCCTGTCAACCCTGTTGCCCGCAGTGACAGCTAGAGCCAGGAGTAGTAGCCGGAGAAGTGGAAATGTTGAGTTCCAGCAAGTTCTTCCCAGTCTCCAGGTGGTGAGGGATGGGCTCAGTGGTCAGTATCCTATGGGATCAGGGTTCCATGTGGCTAAGTTAGAGCCTGCATGACACATACGTGTCCAAGGACACCCTTGTTCTAGGTCCTGGCTCACTAAACCGGGCAGAGACTTCTGGAAGGCATGGATCATGCCCTGTCCATTCATATAGGGCACCTAGGCTGCGTGGATGCTGCTTCTGCTGGCTGCCTGATCAAGGGCCCAATGAGTCTGGACCAAAATCTGGACCACATTGCTCCTTCTACCTCCGTAGCTTAACATTGTTGTCCTGGGACCCCTCTTCTCATGTAAAATCCTACCTGGGCAGTCCTCCCCCTCCTGCTCCCCACCACCTGGCAGATAAGGCAATTGAAGGCAGAGCGGCTCTGGCTGGAACAGTGGGCTGTGGGAGAGCCCAGGTCCTCGCCCCCTTTCTCACTGTGCTCCCCGTCTTGACAGCCCTTCTGCCTCTGGGGAATCCTAGGGTTTGGGGAAGCACAGTTCGGAAACCACCCCATTCCATATAGCCTCCCATTCCATATAGCCTTCCCCATTGCTTCCCTTCCCTACCCAGCCACGTGACTGCTCCCTGCACAGCGGAATTGTAGAGGAAGAGGATGTTTAATAAGAAGGGACATACCCACTTAGTCATTGAAGAAAACTCCTAACCACACTGGAAGTTTGGGGTGGTTTTTGTATCATCTCTCCTTTTGTTCAAGACAGGAACTGGGACAGAGCACCCATGTCCTTTTCCCTGCCTAGGTTTGCACTGCTTTGCTTGGCTTTTCCTGAAAGCCCATAATAGGTAAATACTCTGTCCTCATTTGCAAAATTAATGACACACATTAAAGGGACAGATGCCTGTCTTAGGAAATGGCGGGCCAAGGTGTTTGCATTTTCCTACATTCATAGTTCTGGCCTCAGATCACTCCATCTAGGCTGCTTACCCCTTTTTCCTCTTGGAGAAGACCTCCCTTTTTTTTTTTCTTGGAAAATGATTATTTCTTTGGGTTTGAGGGCTCTGCCTCTGACTTCCTGCTCTTGTTGGGTGAAGCCATTTACCCAAATTTCTTGATTTTAGGCCGTCCTAACTGTCATGGTCATGATAAAGGGTAATTACAGTGAGTGGAAATTAGAGTTCTTTCTGGTCAACCCATTTGGGAGGCAGCTTTCTTTGAGTGTGACTAAATTTCCCCTAATGATAGAGAGGGTATGGGGGGGTGGACTGGGCTCTGGCTGAGGCTGCCTCTCCAGGAAGGGAATTTTGGGGGGAGCCAGGGCAGTAGTTCCAAACCTAGATTGCACACTAGACTCCCCTGGGAAGTTTTCACAAACTTCGGAGACTAGAACCTCTGACCTAATTGTTCTAGGTGGCCTGGGCATTAGTTTTTTAAAACTTCCAGGTAATGGCCAGGGTTAAAAGCTATGGATCTAGGGATCTTGTTCCAACAGTTGGTCTTCAGCTGAAACTGAGTATCTGTCAAGGTTTTCTATTTTATTTTATTTTATTTATTTTTGTAAGAGAAAGTGAATGTGAGTGTGGGGGAGAGGCAGAAAGTGAGGCAGGCTCTGTGGCGAGCAGGGAGCCCAATGTGGGACTGGATCCCAGGACCCTGAGATCATGACCTGCACTGAAGGCAGACACTTAACAGACTGAGCCACCCAGGTGCCCTCTGTCAAGGTTTTCTGAAAGATACAGGTGCCCTCTGCCATCTGCTTCCTGCTATCTCCTGTCCTCTTTGTGAAGGGGGGGGTAAGGATTAGACTGTCACGGGCCTGGGGTGTGTGGATTCTGTAGCCAGGTGGCCTCTAGAAGCTTATGAAATAAGAAGGGCACCTGGGTGGCTCAGCCGGCCAAGCATCTGTCTTCAGCTCATGTTATATCCCAGGGTCCTGGGACTGAGTCCCACATCAGGGTTCTTGCTGAGTGGGGAGCCTGCTTTTCCATGGACCTGCCACTCTCTTGCACCTCCCCCTGCCCCCAACAAATAAGAAAAAAACCAAAACCTTAAAGAAATAGGATGGGGCTGAGCTAATATCACCAAAAGGGGCCTCCTCCTTCAGTTGCTGTCCTTGGTGTCCTGGGAGGGTGTACTTGGCTAACGCCCTAATAGGGCACTGGTTAGCACTTGGAGGAAGTGGGGTGGGAGGTGGGTGCTGGGGGAGTGCTGAAGTCAGGCTGGAGCTAGGATGTGAACTCATGTCCCCAGCCCTGTGGGCCACCTGCTGTGCTGGTTTCCCTGAGAAAACCCTACTGTCTTTAGGTTGAATCAGTAGTGTTTATGACCTAATCTCCCTCTAATGATAGGTCAGAACTGGAATCCTTCCTTGTGGGGAGCCTGTGAGGGAAAAATCAAAAGAGCCTGGTAATAACATAGAATCATAGACTTTTAAGGCAACCATTCACATTTTCTGTCCCCGCCTCTGTCTGCCGGCTGGGTGAAATTGACTGGACCATGCTTCAGAGGGCGACACAGCAGGCAGGGGTTAGAGAGCTCCACGGGGCCGAAAACCTCCGTTTAGTCCTTTCTAGGATGCGTTGCATGACTGGGATCATGTGATACCTTAGTTCTAGATGGCCGTTCCCACGTCCATAATGTGGGGAGATGTTAGTGGAGTTAGGTGCAAAGCAAGTGAGGTTGTTTGTGCCACAACTTGTAAGTGATTAGTGTGACACTTGGCACATGTGTGAATCAATTGATCTGTCTACCTATCTCATCTATTACGTGTCTGTCTAATATCTGTCTCTCTGTCTCTTGTGTATCTCCTCTCTCATCTCTGTATGTGATTTATCATCATTATTCTATCTAGTCAATGCTTCTAGATAAGTCTGTATTATCTGTCTAACCCATCCGCATAATCTAATGTCTGCCTACCTATCAATGTGTCGGTGGGTGTGTTGATGAGCTGTTCGCTTCTCCGGCTCCAAGGGTGCAGTCACGTGCGAGCTGGTTCCAGATGGTTCACCTCACTTTGCTGCCACTTGCTGAGTTCAAGGCTTGTATTGTCGTTGAGCCCTTGTAATGGATATTGTGTTCTGATCCTAACAGAAATAATGACACTCTCTCTCTCTCTCTCTCTCTCTCTCTCTCTAAAACCCTCTAAAATGGCTTCTCATACAGAAAAGTGAAATTTTACTTTTCAATGCCTGCCTCCCCTCCAAATAATCACTAGAAAAATTGGGTCTCAAATTTCTTGACAACACACTCCACCCCACAGATGCAAAGCGATGTCACCAGGAAACAGCTCATCAAGTCAATAATTCTTGCCAGATTGGAATTTTCAACCAAACAGGAATTCAGACGAGGCCAACTTGATACTTGGTCGTGACTGTGCTCTTGGACGCGTAGGCCCCTCTGTATCTCGTGGGGACTCCCTGCAGGCTCAGCAAGGAGGTTTGCGTTCCTTTCCCTGCACAAATACCTCTTTCCCCTCAGCTCACTGAGAGCATGAGCCCAGCCCGGGGTCACTCCTCTGGCAGCATCGGTGACAACTTCTTCGCCAGTGGGTGTTCTACCGAAGGAGGGCTTTAATCATAGGGGCCCAACACTCAGAGAGCGTGGTGAGAGAGTCCGGGCAGAATGCTAAGCTTTCTCTTCCCTGGGCAGGCACGGTGAGTCACCTGTATTTGACATCGAATAAAGGAACCATGTTAGACCTCTCAGAGATGACAGTGCTGGTCCCTGATCCATTATTGGCCAATTCTGCCAGAGACAAATAGCTACTTTTTCTTCGACATGCGCATTTCCTGCTGCTTGCACCCAGCTGGGAGTCTTTATTATTTATTGTTTATTTACTTCTTGCCTGGATTCATTAGCTACAAAATCATGGGGGACAAAAAGCAGACAGAACAAATCCATTGTGAAGGCAAGAGGACAGTTTAGTTAGCAAACCATGTCCTGAGGGTTTGACAGATATTTGGGGGATACTGAGCCCAAGGGAAGGGGGTTGCGGCATTGGTATTTGGGAGGAAATGTCGTTTTTGCTTTAGAATTTTACATGCAGACCTGCCAGAGCGTTGCAGCTCAAGCCCAGTATTGGTGGTGTGTTGTTAGTGCATTTTACAGCGCTGGATGGGGGCTTCAGCCCTATGACTGGGACGTGCATTCTAGTGTGTGTCCAGATGAATGCACATTTGGCAGCAAGAGGGGGTGCTCCTGATTGTCACCCCAGGACAACAGGATCAACCAGGGTGGTCTCAGGTAAACCCAGATGAACATCACTCTTCCTCCGAGGGGCTTGCATTGACTTCTCTTGTCCTCGGATGAACTGAGAAACTAAATGACCCAGCGGCTGCTCTCTGGACCCTGCCCCCTGCCTGCAGGAATTCCCAGGGTGGAGCAGCATGGCTGTCTTTTGCACTTGAGATGGTTAGAAGAATGTAGGGTAACTGAGAGGGAGCTGGTCATTGGCACTAGAGGAAATTGATGCCGGCCCAGCCCTATGCCTGCCATTTCTACTTCTTTCATCAGCCCTGAAGATGGGTGGGTTTCTGCTCATGCCATAAATGAGGAAATGAATTGGAATCCCAGGGAAGCCAGGAGACTTGCATAAAGCCACAGAGCTTGCAAGTGTTAGGACTGGGATTCTAATCCAGGCTCTGGGCGGACAGCACCTGCAGGTTACAGAATAAACAGGTGCTGTTTGCTTTTTAACAGCTAAAAAGCATGCTTACTAATGCTACTCTGTGCCCAGCGTTGGGCCAGGTGCTTCACAGATGCTCTAGATGCAGCCCCCACCTAGAGTTTGCCATCAGGCATTGGGCTAATATTCATCTCCTAGAAACAGAAAGATGTTGGTGTTCAAGCTCTATCTCTATGGCTCTTTGATCCAACTTTCATTTATTTACTTAAAAAGTTTTTTTTTATTTAGGGGAGCCTGGGTGGCTCAGTCATTAAGCGTTTGCCTTCCCCTCAGGTCATGATCCCAGGGTCCTGGGATGGAGCCCCGCATTGGGCTCCCTGCTCATCGGGGAGTCTGCTTCTCCCTCTCCCACTCCCCCTGTTGGGGTTCCTGCTCTTGCTGTCTCTCTCTCTCTCTGCTGTCAAATAAATAAATAAAACCTTTAAAAAATTAATTTATTTATTTGAGAGAGAGAGAGCACATGAGCAAGGGGAGAGGCAGAGGGAGAGGGAGAAGCAAGAGTGATGGAGAGACGTAATTGATGCCGTGGGTTCATGAGCTGAACTTAACTGGGCTTCTGGGAGGACGAGGAGCTCTTTTCTGTGCAGGGCCTGATGGTGTTGTGTCCCATCACACAAGCTGCTTCAAAGGTCTTTTTGCCCTTGCCTGAGCCTTGTCTTTCCTCATTTCTCTGACTAACTTTGGCATGACCCCCTGCGAGGTTCACTGGGCTCAGCTCTTCACCAGTCTGATTGGGAAACACCTCAGGCAGATGGCATCGTTCGAGGAGGAGCAAGGACGGGGAGGAAAACCTGACCGTTTTGGGATTGCTGTTCTGCACAATGTGTTTTCCTTCATGGAGAGAATCCAAGGAGAAGCATGAGGTGGAGTGGAAAGAATTTGAGGCCTACACTTCTTGACAACTCATCTTCACAGAGCTGGGAATCAGGAGCCCTTATTTCTGGAAGGGACTCTGCTGTGTATTCATTAGCTCAGGCAGGTTGCCCCATATTCCTGTCTTGGTTTTGTCCATCGTCTGAAGGGCCTGGATCCGACTTTCTTGCCTGGTAGGGTTGCAGGAAGGATTCAGTGGGATGATGCATTTGAGGTTACATAGGAGGGGGGCTCATCCCTAAAGCCTAGTTTTGCATTTTGACAGTGAAAACTTTTTATTGTGACGCCTGGACCCTGAAGTATTTGAAGGGGTACCTTTGTTTTGTAGTGATTGACTTCAGCAATCCCGTCCACATTTCGTCATCTGTACACCTCGCCTTCTTTCATCGAGATTTGATCAAAGTGGTTTGCGTATTTTTTTTTTTTTGGACATTATGGTAGTACAGCCTCTCCATCACCCAAATTTCTTTTCTTGCTGGATGATTTCGCTCTGTTATTGGAGAGCCCCCCTGGCCCCAGGAAACATAGTTTCCACCTTTCTTTGGAAAAGGAGGATTTGCTTTGCTGAATTTTATATCCTGCTTAGTGGGAAATTTAAGATACCTGATCATTCTTTCCCTTGTATTCTAGAAAAAGTCCCATTTGTTTAGTTAGGAAAAAGGTGCTTTTATTTTATTTTATTTAAATTAAATTTTTATTAAATCTTTAAAAGATTTTGTGTATTTATTTGACAGAGAGAGAGGCAGTGAGAGAGGGAACATAAGCAGGGGGAGTGGGGGGTGGAGAAGCAGACTCCCCGCTGAGCAGGGAGCCTGATGCAGGGCTCGATCCCAGGACCCTGGGATTGTGACCTGAGCCGAATGCAGAAAGTTAATGACTGAGCCAACCAGACGCCCGAAAAAGTTACTTTTAAATAATGACTGGCTGCAAGGACAGGTAAAATTGAACACCAAAATCTTTGTTCCTGAGGGTTGGATGATAGTGCAAAACCTACTGGGAGCTCCAGGTGAGGCCCGTGTGTGGGACTTAGGGATTGTTTATTGCTTGTCTCTTCATTTTGCTGCAGGGAGACCAAAGCCCAGGAGGTGGGTGACCTCGGGGATGGGATGGAAACTGCTGCTGAGCCCTATATCCCATGGACGTGTTTCTGTCTGTATTAGCCTATCTTATGTGCATTTTCGGTTATTACCAGCAGTGAGTGCTGGCAGAAGTTCCCTCTCTCTCCTCGCAAAGAGAAACTTTTCCACCAAAGCTCATCTCTACGAAAAAGCTTCCTTTCTAGAGACTAGCTGGAAAAGGTATCATTCCTCTTTGTGGTAAAACTGGGGTTTTCATTAAATGGCAAGGCCTCTTAGCCTTAGAAAGACGGACTGGAAAGCTGATAAAAAGGAAATAGATTCTCAGGGGGATGGAAAGTTTTTATTCAGTGATATTCCTGCTGCCTTTGGCTGGAGTGAGTAGGCATATGACTTTTATGTCTCAGTTCCGGGAGTCAGATGATCCCGAGACCATGTTCTGTGCAACGTTTGTTTCTATGACATAAAGCCCCAATTTCCATTGTCTCCTTACCAGTTAAAGGTGGTCTCTAGCGACCATTAGGTTTTCCATCCATGGCTGTGCCAGAAAATGCCATTTTCCTGATTGTGTTCCCTCTTCATGGATAGGCTTGACCGTTGCCTTTTCTCATTCTCTTTGTTCTGAAGGCAGTTTGCACAAAAACCTGCCTATCTGTTCTGCTTGTTTCAAGGAATTTCATCCAGGAGAGATGCTGAGTGACAAGGTCTCATTGGGACAGGTTTCCTTCCTATCTTCCTTTCCTTCATTATTTATATGTCAGTTGCACAAACTATATTGACTGTCTAAATGCATATATATATATACATATATATATACACATATATATGTATGTGTGTGTGTGTGTATAAAATTTATGGGTCATAAAACTTAGTCTTTTCAAGTGACCAATTCAGTGGTTTTCAGTGTATTCATAGAACTGTGCAACCAACACTACCATCTGATGTCAGAACATTCTCGCCACCCCCAAAAGAAACTCCATACCAGTTACCAGCTACCCCCCACCCACAGCTTATGCCAGACCCTCAGCCACTCTCTGTCTTTGTGGATTGGGATATTTCGCATAAATGGAATCACATAACGTGGCCTTTTGTGTCTGGCTTCTTGTGTTTAGCAGAACGTTTTCAAGACTCGTGCCTGTCATAGTGTGAATCAGCCCTTCATTCTTTTTTATGGCTGAAGAATAGTGTGTTGTAGAGATAGACTGTGTTTTGCTGATCCATCGACTGGTTGATGTCATTTGGGTTGTTTCTACTCTGCGGCTGTTGTGAATGATATAGTGTTCATTGGTGGATAGAATTTGTGTCTGCACATATGTTTTCATTTGTCTCGGGTATCTATCCAAGAGAGGGAGTGCTGGGGTTTATGCTAATTCTATCTTTAACTTTCCAAGGACCTGCCAAACTTCGCCAGTGGCACCATTTTCCATTCCCACCGGCAGTGTAGGAAGGCTCCAATTTCTCCATACCCTTGCCAACACTTGTAATTGTCTGTTGTTTTGATCACAGCCATCTGGGGAGTGGGGGTTGGGGAGGGTGGGGGAAGGGGGTATGTTATTGTGGTTTGACTCTCGGGCTTTATTTTGAGGCCAGTCTGCTTGTTCACTGGCTCTTAGTCACGCTTACCTTGATCTGTGATGTGAGAACTTGATTTTGAGTATGCTTTCCTAGCCCTGCATGCAGGCACCTGATGTGACAAGGACAGGGGTGCTTATCTCTGTAGGACAGAAGACCTGAAATCAGGCCTACCCCAGGAAGGCAGGGTTCACTGTCCTAGTTGGCTGCCATATCTGTCTCTGCCCCCTCTAAAGTGGTTCTTGTCTCACCCCATGGCCCAGAGTGAGTCCTGTTTTTGCTGCCCTTTGTGACTATCCTTCATTCTGCTTTATGGTGGGGTGGGCAGGTCATTGCCCTGTGCCAGGGAGGGAACTTGGCAGAAGCTCTTTATCCTGCCAGGCCTGGGGAACTCTTGGCTGAGTACCAGAAATCTCCCAGGCCAGTCCATTCCTGCCTCAGATGGGCACCCCCCCACCCCCCGCCAATGACATAGGCCAGATAATTACCTTCTGCACTGATAGTTACAGAGGCCTTTACACACAGCTGCTCTCTCCTGGGACCCTCCTTTCCACACTGTGAGATACTCAGGGTGGGAAACATCCCCCC